>JAPMLY010000312.1:225000-245361 GCA_026401115.1 Tetraselmis chui
GCGATTTAAATGCCCATACATACGAATGCCTAAGCTGGAAATAACACGACACGCGGTGGTGATCGAACAGACAGACACGCCCTGCTGCGGACATAATGAGGCCGAGTACGGTGCGCACCGCCGCAGTCGACTTCAACAGTTGCGCGTTTATAATTGGGTTCGAAGAAAAGCTACGCGGGAAAGGAGGAAACTAAGGATTGAAAGCGTGCAAACTGGGAACTCAAAACCGGCCGAATAGTTATTATGGCCCTGTCATTGATGGAGGATTGGTTTGACTGACCGCGATGGCAGCGGGTGCCAGTGTCGTCAGACTGTTCAGAAACGCAACACCCACAAAGAGGTGACAATGCTAAAAGTAACAACACACCATTTGTTTTTGCCACGGAACGTTTTGGTTTGTAAGTAATTCAGCACAATACAGTGCTTTAGTTGGCGCGCTACTGACCTGCACGGAGACTCGCCCCGACAGGATCTTCCGCCACGCCTTCTCCACGTAGCCGCGGACCTGGCTGAGATCACGCGTGGTGAAGAGCAGTCGGATGGCGCCCTCCAGCACCTGACGCCGCAGCATTGCCCGTACCCGTACAGCGCCAACAATTGGGATTAGCTCGCTCGTTCGTTTTCAAAAAAATTGGACAGGGCACTTTTACACCGAAGAAACAATAGATTACAAGAAGAACACACACTTTGGCATCGACCCGTGTGTGATACATTGTGTTCCCCCAAACATGTGCATGCGCATTTCCATAGCAATGTACTGCAATAATCCAACACACATTCATCGCATTTAAAGAATAAAACAAAAAATGGACATGTGCCCCAAAAGTAAAAAAAGGTACAGCGAAATCGTATGCGGAACCGCGAATAACTCATTATTTGTTTTTATTTGTTGCTTTCTGTGGCGGCCCCCAATTCTTTTCTCACCCTTTGAAAAAAACTGCTTTTGCCCAATGCAAAATCAAAGCACTGCAAATGACATGCCTTCATACCCTAAACAATGCAGCAAGGCGACAACATCACAGCATGTTTAGGGTTATAGAGGGAACCCCCCCACACAACACCCCCTTTTATTTCTAAAAAGTGCCGCCACCTACTAATAATAATAAAACGAACAAAAAATTAATCGCCAAATGGCTTTACTTGATATAACAAGAGAACATCGCATTGCATCACCGATTAGCGGTTGATCTTTGATAGGTATGCCTTATTCCCGAACCATGGACTACCACGCCCTCTTTTATGATAACTGCATCATGCAGAGGCATCTGGCGACGTCACGGACGAACCGAGGTCTTCCAAATAATACGCTCTTCCCACAAAGTCCGTCACAAGTGATGTAGGGCCTTTCGCGTAGGGCGGGTGTCGATAATGTAGGCTTTCTTGGGTTTAACTGTACTTTAGTAGCTAGTTGAAAAGGCGGACCGAAACTTGTGTTGACGGTGAAGTAAAAGGGGGAAGCGGGGCACAAATGGGGCCCGTCACGGCTACGAACTGACGTATTAGGGTTTGCGGCCCAACCCCGATTTCGGGGCATACCCTGACTCGGGCGCCGCGGAATTCGGATTTTCCACACTTTGGGTTGTGAATACTCCCGAAATCGGCGACACAACATGCGGTTTCTATGATCCCAGCATGCTGTCCGCAAACATGGGAGCACGTGGGTGTGATGGCATGTGCCATGAAGAGGCTTGATGCGGGTGGGATTGGGGCCGGAAACCCACATCTTGGGAAGCTTAGAAAGCCCTAACTTTGCCGTGCGGTGTCCGATTGAAGCTAACTAAGTTGCAAAAGGAAGCCCTTTCCCCAAGTAAATGTTAGTTTTCAACTTTATTTACGCCTCTCGGCCGGTTTTCGCGTCAAATCTCAATCGAGAAAACCAAGTACACACGCCATGCAATCCTCGTTGTCGCCGCCTTGTAGACGGCCGGGCGCAACACACTCCGCGGATACTGGGGCAATTATGCAAACATGTTGAGAACCCAGTGTCGAGTAGTCTCCCTGCTTGTCGCGACACCACGTGCACCGAGCTACGCATAGAGGCGTGCATAATGTGGGCCGCAAATCCAACGTGTGTGCTCATAGTCATTGGGGCGTGGCGGTAGAGGTGACCATGTCATTGAACAACGTGCCGTGATGTGTTGTTTGCAAATCATAATTCTACTCCCCCAATTAAGTTGCATGGCCATCGCGGCAGGGTGTGGCGGGCAATTAAATGCGCGCCGTTAGTAACGGGCTTAATGGGAAGAGTGCAAATCCCGAAAGCATGTTCCAAAATATCAGAAACGGGCGCGGAAAGAAACATCAACACGGATGCCGCCACGACAAAACATCTGCAATGCTTACGCAGTTTGTGTCTGTCAATTTGGAATCTGTCGCGTTGTCACATATGATCTCTCATTTTTCGCGGATGGTGGCAAAGTGTCACATATAATCTCAACCAAAAACTATGCAAAGAACGGTGTTCGGGGTTAACCCCGACTTTATACCGACAGCCGTGTAAAGACAAGGGCTTGGCCGCAGAGCGCCCCACCTTTTGGACTGCGGGGCAGGTGTCGCGCCGGACCGTCTCGATACCCTTCGCGTCAAAGCTGGGGCTGGTTTGGGAGGGCGACTCGTACATGAAGCCGACGTAGCGCTTCTTGGTCTGCAGCACGCAGGGGTGGTAAACCTGTGTCGCGACGAGTACAGCCAAGTCGCGGCAATCCGAATCAGCGACATGGCGAGAGTCACACCGGGTATCGCGACTTCCGACAATGCGAGCTCCCGAACAGCTCCTCCCCGCGGCCCGCGCATTCAACTCGACGAAACGGCGGCCCGTACCTTTTCTAGCTTCAGCGTCACGGGGGGCGGATTAGCTGCCGTGGCCGCCGCTGCGATCTCGGCGCCGACACGGAACGCCTCTTCGCGGCTGCTCCGATCGCGGCACAGCAAAATCGGGAGTCAGTGGCCGAGACTCGGCGAAGAGCGAAAGTGGTTTGCGAAATCGATATCGTAAATCAGTGTCTTCTTCGTGTGCTCAAGTGACTGGAAATGCATGATGAACAACATACTGTAACGGACAGACGTGAACACGACGTTGCATCTACTTCGAATCGTGTTCGCCAGAGCGTTAAAGATACCAATTCGATTTTTCGACAGTGTTGCTTCATATACTTATCAACGTAATAAAGCTCAAAATGAAAAACCATTCCAAAAGAAGTTTAAACGAAAAAGCACTTTTCCATTCACAATAACTACAAGAAGCAACTCGACAGCGGGTGTTCAGGGTTGGGCTGCCTACCTGCGGCCTTCGAGCAGCACGAAGACGCTGTCAGTATCTCCGTACACTACGCGGCCGCCCCACGTGGGGTGCTCGTTGACCATTCGGATCGTGCGCTCTAGCGTGTCTCGTCCCGACGACACAATCGCATCCGCCAGCTCCGCGCAAGGCATCCGGCCGCTGAACCCGGCGGAGGCGTATCCGTACGTAACGTTGGAGATCATTTTGAGCGCGAATTGACGCGCGTTGAGCACACGCTGCAGCACCTGAAGGGGCAACCAGAAAGAAAAATGCGGGAAATAAAAACCTGTGCTGGCACAGACGATGACGCTACAAAAATTGGTTGTGACCAGGCCTGCAACGGGTGCGCCTACAGCAAGCGGAACCTATCTCCACCCGCAAGCACGAGCTACGGCATTATTTTTGTCAATGTAACCCTTCGACGCGAATTTATAATGATTCATTGGAAAACTCAGTCACCACGATTCAGTCTGCCAGAGTGCCAGGTGTCCGATTCATTGGACAGGTAAGAGCATTCACAACGGACATGTCCATCAAATATATGTAGACAAATACGGTGTGCAAGTTGGAGACGGCTGCTGCGTGATGAGCAGGGCGCTGCCCTCCACCTTGTTGCTCTTGGGGTGACGCTTCATGGCCGACTTGACCATCACACGCGTGGCCAGCAGCTCTCTCAGCATTCGCGGAAGCACGCCCGGCCGCGCGGATTCGGGTGCGAAAGCACACCCGTTGGGCGTCACCACCAGCCGGTCGGGTGCGAGGTCGGGATCCTTGAGCAGGTCGGCGGGCTGACGCAGGTGGGTCACACCCAGCCGCGGCACCTGAACAGTAGGTACACGAATATGACGCCAAGATTCAAAACGGGAGGGACACACAACACAGTCGGCGCGCCACCGGTGCCCCCTGTTTGGCTGAATTCGTCCAGGCGGACGAGTCGCCAAGGAATACGCGGAATATTACGGGTCCATTAATGTAAGCACACGTCTTCGCATACCAATATTAGCGCATCTGCAAAATTTTAGTCATGAACATGAAGCCGACCTCGACGACTGTAACGACAGTTATATAATTCATCAAACGTCCACACTATCATAAGACGTGTGCATTTTTATTCGCTAGCATTCGGTGTTGTAATTGCTGCACGCCAATAACAACCCGCGGCTGCATATTCCGCCGGGGTCTATAATAATAAGTGCATCTACCGAAAGTACAAACGATCAATAAAGCTGCTTCACACAACACACTGGTCAATGTCACAAACACAGGGAGAATAACCGCAGCAAGAACGGCCGAGATCTTTCCCCCGCCGCAACAATATCTCACCTGTGCTGCCTCGTCGCCCTCGGGGCGGCAGTGGTTGACGTTTCCGAGGAGCGTCGAGAAGCAGAGGTTGTAAGCGATCATCATCGACGGGTACAGGCTCTGAAAGTCGAGCACCACCACAGGCGAGCTGTACATGCACGACTCGGGCTCCATCACCAGCGGCAGGCACGCCATCGCGGGCTGCCTCGCCACCTGTAGCCCGCCGTCCCAACCCACCACACAACCGTCAGCGCGGTGGGCGCGGTCGTCCACCGTCCCAACCCACCAAACAACAACTGAGGCAGCTCATCAGTCCGGAGCGACAAAAATATGATGGGCACTCATCACTTGATTTGCATCACATTAAATACAGAAATAATCATTAGTGCTTCCCATGGGCTTGAGCGTCTTTTGCTGAAAATGGACTAAGGATTAGTCTTCGGAAGCTTCAGGGTTTTGGGTTTTTTTGTTTTTAGGGTTTAACATTTGCACATTAATCAATTTATCTAAAAAAACAGTAATATATATTTTTAATTTCCTGACTGTTGTTTTCTGAATTATGGGAACTTCCTTACAATTTAACGAGTCTTTCATTTAAACAGCTATTGACGCTGTAGCCCGACATACGCAAAACATGAGGCTTGTGAATATCAGCACTGATGAAATACTGAAGGGAGTCCATTTCCTGATGCACACACATGTCACCCAATCCGCAATCGCGCACCTGCTCCCGCGAGGGCGACACCAAAAGGTAGTTTCGGCTGTGCGCCAGCCGACTCATCAGCGCCTCCACACGGTACTGACTGCCGCGGGTGAGGACGCTCGTGAAGTCGATGCCGTAGGTGCGCGCCAGCTCCGCCGTCCGCCCCACCAGGTCCAACTGCTCCAACATCTGACGACGCGGCACGAAACGGGGTGAAGGCGTGACGCGCAATGATGCGTAGGGAAGGAGGGGGGCGATAGGGAGGGGAGTAAGGAGAAAGGGGGGGAGGGGTCAGCAGACCTCCAAGTTGAGGGTGGCTCGCTTGGCGAGGTGACGCAGCGCGCGCCAGCGGTCGCGTTTCTGAGGGCTGTTGAACCATAGCGACAGCTGATAGTGCGCCACCTTGGGCACGCGAGTCTGGGGGGCGACAGGGACACAAGCGGGCAGTCACACCCACCGGCTCAACTGACACACCGAAACATGGGCACTGCGTAAGATTGGTAGGTACATGAAACGTAAGACTGGTGCGTATGTTGGCATGGATGAGATGGAACTGTATGAAAAGGAAGATGTGATGTGGGGAGGGTTGACCTGCAGAATGGCGTGCACGCAGTTTTCAAAGGTGTAAATGTTCAGCTTCACCTCCCCTCGCATCACCTGCGCAACGCCGTGTCAAAGCGTTTACCGCATGAAACCAATCGCAGCCCTGCCATCTCGAGCGATGGTATTGCGAAAACAGTACGAAGCAGAGGTATTGGAAAATACATGTAGCATCATGATAAGCAATGGACCGGTGAGTGCAACTGGGAGAGGCGAGAGAGTGAGGGTGTCCGGTGAAGGGGGTAAGCGTGCGTCAGTCGAGGGTTGCTGACCTCCCACAGGTTGAGCATCACTCGGCCCACGCACAGCATGTCCTGCCCCATACTGGTGCCGCCCTTTGGCGCCTCATCTGACCCTCTTCCACCAGCGGCAGGAAAGCCAGGCACCGGCCCCGTCGCCGCTCCGCCACCGCCACCAGCGGGTGGAGGGATGCGTTCGCCGTTGGTTGGGGGGACAGCACGGGCGGCGGCAGTCTCGTAAGCAGCCGCCCGCGAGAAGGGCTCCTCCACGCGGCCCCAGTTATCGCGCGGGTTGCGCAGCTGCGGACGGTCCACAGCACTGTCAGCCAACAACGGCTACGACAAAAGGAAAAGAAACAGTGTGCTATAATGTGCGTGTGTGTGTGTGTGTGTGTATTGGGGTCCGTGTGTGTGTGTGTGTGTGTGTGTGTGTGTGTGTATTGGGGTCCGTGTGTGTGTGTGTGTGTGTGTGTAAGAGAGGGGGGGAGAGAGTGTGTCTATGCGCGTATGTATGTGCATTGGGGTCCGTGTGTGTGTATGTGTGCGGGTGTGTCTGTTGGTTTTTCCTGTTGGCTGGCGCGCGTGCACCTTGGGCGTGCGGGAGATGCGCTCAAGGAGGCGCATGAGGCCGGCGTGGTTGGCGCGCTCAGCGAGGAAGCCCAGCCCCGCGCGGAGGTTGTCCCATGCGACGATGACGTCGGGGTCGAGAGCTAGCAGGGCATCCACGACGCCATCAAAGAGGCCCGCCTCGTCAGCAAAGTAGTCCTGCGCACCGAAGAGCGCAACAATCGGTGAATGAGGGATGGGCAGCCAGATAACCATTTGGAAGGAAAGCAAGGCACTGTGTGTGAATCTCAGTCCTTGTCAGACAGACTTGGGACAGACCCCCTTGGGAATCCGAAAAACACTTGACAGGGACACCAAGTTGGGCGGTCAAAGCACAAAACCAATGCGGATGGGATTGCAATGGTAACTCTTAATAAATCCGAAAACAACTACAGCAACAACCACATCAGCATCATCAACTACAACAACAATATCAATAACAATAACAACAGCGAGAAGAAGCGATGACGACGATACCAATTGCAGCAATTAGCAATGACGAGGACAAAAACGTCTCCATGGTGGTCGAACCCTTATGCGCTAAAACGTCTTTTATCCATACTATTCTATGTACGCTATTGAAGTGTTCAAAGACTAAATGACATGTACAACCGAGCTACATTGGCCTTCAAACACCCAGGTATAAGCCCAGTTTGTATCATTGATTGCCGCAGCAGAGAAAAGAGGAAAAGGTGGAAAGGCGTCAGCAGCCCGAGTGGTGCCCATCAGCTCAATTGCAGTGTCGGAATAAACGATGCTGTAAAACAAACAGGTTCCAAAGGGGTGGAGGGGGCGAGCCGTCTGTCCGTCATCATCTGACCATCCAGTGGTGCCGCCGGCGCGCGGAGCAGCGACGCCGTCAGCGTCGAGCACCAGCGCCCGAAGCAGCGGGGTTGGGGAGGTGGGTGGGACGGCTGCCAACACCACCGCCCGCACAGTGTTCTGATTGGGATCCGGCAACTTCAGACCACTAGGCGGTCATATGCACAGCGAGGTGAAAGAGGGAGTCAGCCAGTCAAATACGCATCGGCAGTGAATGACAGCAAAGGGAATGGATGGGTCGAAGAGTATAACACGGCGATGCAAATTATGTTATTAAAAATGTTGTTAATATGTATATGATTTTCAAATACATTAATGGCTTCAATTAAAAGCAAATTGCGAATAAAACCACTTTCCCGGAAAATTTACAAAAAAAGGCATTCGAGAACGGCGAGAAGGCGTCAAGAAGACATTGTATGTCAGTGCCGGAAGGCACGCGTGTGTGTGTGTGGGGGGGGGGGGGGGGGGGGGGGGCGGAGGTACACACTTGCAGTCTGGAAGGATCTCAATGCAGCAGATGAGTGGCTGGAGACGCGTGGCGGCCCACGAGGGTGCGGCGGAGGATGCGCCTTGTTGCTGCTTAAACCCCGCCTGGCTCAGTGGTGTCAGCGTCCGGCGACTGCCGGCTGGACTAATTTGAGACCACGGAGCGGTGGGCGGGCGCTAACAGCGACAGCAACCGCATCGGTGTCAAAACGGCGTATGCACACACACCTCCATAAGTATAAAGTCAATACCAGCACAAACACAAGCACACATACACACAAAAAAGTATGTACACCCACTATATCACACATAGCCACATAAACACACACTCCATAAACTATTCACGTTCTCTCAAATATACACATCTACACAAGCATATAAACACATCGACACTCATACACATATACGCACATGTACCTACACACACACACACACACACACACACTACCTCTCACTCAAAGCAATGCAAACTCAGGAAACCTCACTCTAAACACAAGCAGTCAAGCACAGAGGCGCGCGCACACACACACACACACACACACACACACACACACACACACACACACACACAAAAGAATAACAGTAAATGCAATTTATTTAAACCGCACCGAAGTGAAAACGAGTCTACAGGCAAAACTTCCGCGATCTGCTTGAAACCGTGATCACCTTAGTTTCAGATGCAGTCCCACGGATATCCCGCCCAGTGCAGCCATCCTCGCCACTCATCCCCATCTGAGTCTGCGACGCCATCCTCACAATTGCCCCAGCGCCACTTGGCGTGGTGTCGGCAGGCAGTAGCGGTGTGCCGTCCCCGCTGTGTTGGTCCCGTCCCACCGCGGAGCCAAACTTCGGCGGTGGCGTCCTTGGCAAGAGAGCAGTAACGGGCGTAGACAGCGCCTGGCTTCTTACAATATTGCTTCGAGGTGCCCTTGGCCGCGACGATTGTGTGGCACTGTGGAAACATCATACACAAACAGACACTTACACAGAGACACACACACAGACACACACACACACACACACACACACACACACACACACACACACACACACACACACACACACACCGTGTCTATTCTTTCAGTATGAAATAATGAGCATGAAAGAGAGGACCTAAGCGGGCATCAAGAGCGAGATATCACCTTGGCCTTTGCTTAGGGATGAAGAAGTAAGGTTCGTCATATTTTGGGGATGGCGGGTTAGCAAACTCATCCTCCTCCTCCTCCTCGCCCCCTTCCCCGTCGCTGCCCCCCTCACCGCCCTCACTCCCCTCCGTTACGGCTGCACCTCCGTCACGCCGCGGTTCGCCGCGCGGTGTGGCGTGGGTGTTGGTCGCTGCGTTAAGCTGCGCAGCAAAGAGGCCGGTGCAGCCCTGAGACGGCAGGCTGCTGACCAGAGTGGCGCCCAGGCCGAGGCCAGTATCTTGACTGTCCGCTGGACTGCTCATCAGCCGCTCCGTTACGGATGGCCCGCCCTGTAAAACGGATGGGTTGGTGGGGGGGGGGGGGGGGGGGGGGGGGGGACAATAATGCATCTCTCAGCTACTAAATACTTATTTATGTGTGTGAGTGTGTGTAAGGGGGTGGTGGCTACTACACGCAATGCAAACATAGTTATATTGGTAGGGAAAGCAATGGGAAAACAAAGGATCGGTTGGGGCAGGGCAGACCGGCGATCGCATTGGTAGCATCGCCCCGCTGTTGGGGTCCAACTGGAAGCCGCTACCTGGCACGGGCGCCTTACTTCGGCTGACTGGCTGCTTTCGGCGCGCTCGCTTCGCATCCAACCAGTCTTCGGTTACCTAAGTGAGCATCCCACCACACGAATCATACACCACTCTACCATCAACCGCGGTCTTCGACCTCCCCTCCCTCCTCCACACGCCGGATGTGGCACTTTAAATGAAAGATCGTGGGGATAGATACCGCGCGAGAAGGTGGACGCATGGCGGGCACCAGACAGTGCATTCTCTGCCGCACCGCTCCATACTCATCAGCACCACCAGAGTCACCATGTTGCCTAACCCATCGGCTACGACTGCGGGCAGGGCGGCCGGCAGCAAGGGAGGGGCAAAAGTGCGGCAACTCTTCCATCGCTGATGTTGGGATCTTAAAGCCGCGCCCTGATGAGCCGGAAAAAAGTGTAAGAATCACGAACTTTATCGCAAATAAGACTGGCGGGTGACACATGGGGAAATGCGCGATAATACGAGCGCGTGCGTGTGTGTGTGTGTGTGTGTGTGTGTGTGTGTGTGTGTGTGTGTGTGTGTGTGTGTGCGTGCGTGTATGAGAGAGAGAGAGAGGGAGGGAGAGAGTGAGTGAGAGAGAGAGAGAGAGAGAGAGAGAGGGAGAGAGAGAGAGAGAGAGAGAGAGAGAGAGAGAGAGAGAGAGAGAGAGAGAGAGAGAGAGAGAGAGAGAGAGAGAGAGAGAGAGAGAGTCTGTGTGTATGTGCGTGTGTGTCTGTAAATGTGAGAGAGGGAGGGAGGGAGAGAGAGAGAGAGAGAGAGAGAGAGAGAGAGAGAGAGAGAGAGAGAGAGAGAGAGAGAGAGAGAGAGAGAGAGAGAGAGAGAGAGAGAGAGAGAGAGAGACAGAGAGAGCGCGCATGTGGGTGGCTGAATACGTGCATGTTCGTGCGGTTTGACTTTGCGAGCGAAAGGACAGCATGTGAGTACGTGCAAATTTAGTGCATGTAATTATGCACATCGTTATGTGGAAGAGTGTACAGGTGTATATGTGTCGATGTGTGTGCGCGCGGGCGCGTGTGTGCGTGGGTGTGTGTGTCTTTTAAGCAGAATCTGCAGGAACGCGTATGACTGAGTATGCATCCGAACTTCGCGTATGTATGTTCACAACTATGAGAATGAGAACAGCGCTGTCGATTCATGGCGAGAGCTGTCGTGCCCCCGCGCGCGCGCGTGTGTGTCGTTTATGGAGGTGGGTGGGTGTGTGTGTACGTGACTGTGTAGGGTTAAGCAGAAAGTGCAGGAGTGCGCATGACTGAGTATGCATCTGAACTTTGCGTATGTGCGTTCAGAAATATAAGAATGAGAACAGCTGCCGAATCGTTGTATGAGTATATGAAAAGGCGTGCCTCCCGCTCGCGCGCGCGCGCGCGCGTGTGTGTGTGTGTGTGTGTGTGTGTGTGAGTGTGCTTTATGAAAGGGGGGAGGGGAGGGAGGGGGCTACCTGCAATGACCCGAGGCTGACCAGCGGCGTCAGACGGGTTGCCATAGAAGGGAACCTGATGAACGATGGGGCGGAGGCCATGCTCTTGTAGGCTTGTCAGCAGCTCCGCCTCGCTGGGTGGACGCTCCACCGCATAGAGACGCACCACAACATCCAAGCTGCCCCCGCCCATGCCCATGCTCAGCCGTCGGGGGATCGCACCCCCGCACGGCCACCCTTCACGCAGCGCAGAGGCGGCCACCGTGCTGTCGGGGGGAGGAAGGTTGAAGCCAAGAGGGGTAGCACAGGCAGGAGTAGCACCCCATAGCCGAGTTGGCGTGGGTAGAGGGAGGTGGAGGGGCCACACGCGCGGTCGCGGAGTGGCATAAACACCCCCATCCTCTTTCTTCTCCATTTTGTCTCCCTCTTCATTCAGCAGGGCTGACCCATCAGCCACAGCTCGTCCTTCCCCCCTTCCCTCCTTCTCCTCCACTCCCCTATCGATTTCACCCATCATATCAACGCCCTCATAGTCGTACCCACCCATGTCCAGCGGCGGCTCGTCCTCTGGTTCAGCCAACGACAGCGATCGCTCCCCCGACAGCGAAGCGGTTCCCACAGCTGTTGGCGCTGCCCCGCCATCCTCGCCCCCCATCGGACGGCTCTCAACCACATCACTGCCTCCCGTGCTGCTGCTGCTGTTCTGACCGTTACCCGTCAGCCGTCCCACAGCCGCACGTTGCGGCTCCGCCTTCAGCTTGTCAACGAACCAAAGAGGCCGAGGCGGCGGCGGAGAGGGGAGCCCACCGCCGAGCACCTCAGTGCTACCTCTGCTTCCCCCTCCCACCCCTTCCACCTCTTCAGTCGCTGGCACACTGCTCAGCTCGCGACCCTCGCTGTCCTCCTCTCCTTCTCCCCCCACGCACGCAACCACATCACCCCCTGTATCAGCCATACCCTTCAGGCCACCTCCTTCCCTTTCTCCATCGCCATCCCCCTCCCTTACTTCCCTCAGTTCTCCATCTATCCCCGCACGCTCTTCCACACCCACATCCTTGAATCTACCAGCTTCAATCATCCTTCTACCGCCGTCACTTTCTCTTCTCCTCTCCTCCGTTACTTTCACTTCGACAACAGCCTCGGCCACTTCGACATTCGCTTGAACCCCCGCATCACCTTCAACCTTGACTTTATCTTCGACCACATTAACGTCCTGCCATCCATCTCCTCCCCGACCCCCCCTCTCTCCACACCTGTCTCCCTCCACCACCGTATCCCTTTCCCTTCTGCTTGCATCCTCCTCCTCTCCCTTCCCCTCGTCCATCTTCTCCAACCCAATCGACCGCTCTTCATCGCCCACAAGCCCCCGCCTTGTCTTGTCATCCTCCTCTCCCACGACCCGCCCGTCGCCGTCCGCTCCGGCCACCTCCTGCGTAGAAAGGACCCGCTCCTCGATGCTCACCCCCAAATCACCGCCCACTCCACAACCGCCGTCCACTTTACCGCCACCACCCTTCTCATCCGCAACGCCCTCAATTCCGTCCTCCACCTCAACTCCATCCTCATTACCATCCGCGCTCTTCCCGTCCTCCACCAGCGACACCGACTGGTGCTGCTCAGCTAAGCGACCGTCCCACCCCTGACTCGCTTCCGCCCTGCCCCCTCCCTCGATCTCTACTGACGACACCGGTCCTCCTTGCCGACCACCACCCCCTAAATCTCCTGCAGCGCCCGCACTGCGTAGTGGTCGACGCTCGGCCTCGCTCTTCCAGGCAGGACGAGACGGGGCTGGGGCGGAGGGCAGCCCTAAGGTGCCACCCGTCAGGCGCTGCCCCAGCATACGCGCTCGCCGTAGCATTCGGACGCGCCTCCCCACCTCAGCTCTACCCTTTACAACGCTCGGAGTCGAGCTTCTGACGGACTGTTCCCCTGCGCCTATCTGCTCTGCCGTGAGGTCGTCGCGTGGGAGCGACGGCTGCGGCTGCGCAACGCCGAGGAGGCCGCCCGACGGTATGCGGCCTAGTCGCTTCGCTCGTTTCACAGCTGCTGTCGCTCGTGCCGCAAAGGCTGACGGTGGGTTGCTCATCATTAACGTCGCTGTGCCGGACGCCAACTCGGTTGTCGCGCCTCGCTTATTGGCGGGGCTCAGAGCTTGATCCGAGACGTTGGCTCGCGGTGGTTGCTCTCTCTCTCGAGCCGCGGTTGAGAACCCACTCCGCTCTGGTGCCAAAAAGAGACAGCGACACAGCGGTCTCAGGCAAAGCAATGGTCACAACTGACCAGGGACAGTACGTGGTTGGGTGCGCTAGGGGTACAGGAAAAGGGCATCGGGCTGTGGTGGTAAATAGCATCAGACACATTTCCGAGCGGAAGAAAGGCAAACATGAGAGCAAAAGGAACAACGAGTCGCCGTAGTGAGAGGTGGGCACGAGCAGCGATGTTGACGAGTAGCGTGAAGATGGGTCGCGTAGGTACTGGAGTGAGCTGCGGTGAGAGGGCTGGAGGTCGACTGGAGGGCACGCGACGAGGGTGGATAGCGGAAGGTGTCGGGAGGTAAGAACGCATGCGAGTTATTGTGAGAATGCTGCAGGGCTGAGGAGGAAAAGGTGTGGAGGGAGGAGAGCTTCAGAGGTTGGAGTTCGGCTGTGATATTGTGAGAAGCGAAGAACAACTCGGTGTCTATGGTTAGGCTGCGGCAAGGTGAGGAGCTCACTCAGTGGTGACAGCTCCGACCGGTGCACTGGCAGAGCCGGGTATCGCTTCGGCCCACCCATCGGGGCACCACTCGTGCTCTTCCGCCCCTCGTCGTGCTGGGTGGGGAAACCAGCAGGCGGTGGTACGTCCTTCACCACGCCGAGAAGGCCACCTGTGGCGATGCGACCAAGACGCTTCGCACGACGTGGCGCTTTCACATCAGGCGCAGCAGCGAGAGGTGGACTGCTGCCCGCTACATCAGCTTTAGCTAACACTGTAGCTCGAGTGTCATTCTTCGTTGCGCCCGTGCCACCCTCCGCCCTCTCCTCGTCTTCCGCATGACGGTGGACTGGTGATCCCGTAACGGCGACAGGCTTATCTACAGCAGTACACAGGGCAAGGGTTACAGCGGTGCACAGGGCTGACTTTGCAGCCTGTCAAAGGGGGGGGGGGGAGGGGGGCGTAGAGATCAGCGCTCACTTGACAGCGGTGAACGCTGGACGTCGAGGTTGCGGTAGCGTTTCCGGCCCGCCGCTGCATTCGCTCTTGTGTTGGCAGGGGCGCGGAGCTGGTGAGCGTCACCGCCGACAGGGGAAACTGCCTCTGCCTGATAGCGGCGACCTACAGCGGCACAAAGCAAACGACTAGCTAGCATTACACGCCTTGACTATCTACCTTTCGCTTAGTAGGAACTTAAGACGAGTCTAACGACGGCGACAGGAGGGCAATCCGAACCTGTGCCATCAATACCAAGTAGCCTTGCAGATTGAGGGGTACGGGGAGAAGGAGTAGCTGCCGTTGGCCGTTGCGGTTGACTCCCCCTGTGACCCTCCTCGCTGCCGTGCCCACCCTCCGTACTCCTGACCGCCCTGCTACGGACGCTCGTTGGGGTGGTCTGTTGCTTTTGGGTGGGCGGGATGTCGCTACAACTGCTGCTCCCACCCGACCCGTGTACGCCTTCAGGACTCATACCACAACTTCGCGGAAATGTATCGCCTGGGCCACAAACACAAATTGCTCCACGACTACCACCGGCTCCCCCGTGGCCTGGCGACGGAACGGCGGAGGAAGCGGCTTTGGGTCGACCTCTATTTCTGAAAATCACGGACGATGAGAGATGCTGCTGCTGGCCGCCGCTGCCGTCGGACTCAGAATCGGCAATAACGTCAGTGTCATCGTCGCCCACGACACCAGTGGGGGGGTCTACTGCGGGAACACCGCACTCGTAGGCTGGACTCCGTTGCGATGCGTTGATTCGAGGGTTACTGCATCCCAAACGTTCAGGGGTAGCTACTCCCGACGGGGGGACGCTGCCGCTGCTGTTGAGCTGCCCCTGAGGAAGTGGAGGTGGACTGCCCATCGACGAGCCTTCCTGGGTGGCGGGGATGACGCTACTGCTGCGCTCAGATTGCGAAACTACAACGACCTCCGTCGCACCCACACTCCCGTCCGGAAGCTTTGGAAATGTGTCGAGCCCAACGACTCCACTCCGCTCTGGCGGTGGCTGAGAGGTGATGTCTCGGTCGGCATTCTCCGGCTGGACAGAAGTCCGGCCGCCTCCGACGCTTCCAATCGTGCCACGTGGAGGCTCCTGGGATTGAGAGGCAGACCGGATGGCCTATGAGAAACCATTCGATTTGAGCGCTTCCCTCACGCCAAAGCGCCGGATGACTCACAAGAAAGTCGGAAGTTAAGGGGCTAGGAACTGTGGGCTGAGTACAACGTATTTGGTGTACTCACTTTATTCACTCCCGGCTCCGCACTGTCTTCGCGATCGGTCCCAGCCGGCTGAGGGTCAGTCTTACTGTCTCCGCTGCTGTCACTCCCCCTGCTTGAAAAATTCTCCAGCAGCGACAACGAGTGCGAGTTCTGCTGCGCATAGCAGGACCAAAACGGGTGTGAGAGTCCACAGCTCAGGGTTCCACGGACGTTAGGCCCCAGACAAAACAGCGGCCGACGCAAGGCGGTGGCGAGAGCGGGGGGGAGGGGGCACACTTGTAACCGAGCCTGCTGCTGCAGAGGTCGAAACCTGTTCATGTCGCTGTCAGCCGGGCTGCAAGCAGTCGCCCTGCCGGCTTCGTCGCCACCTTCACCCCCCTCAATCGACGGTTCCTTTGAATCCGAGTCGGGCGCTGCGGCCTATAGGCAGAGCATGACAGCAGAACACCAAGCAAATGAGCTGCCCAAAACACAGAGCATTGATGGAGCACAGCATCCAAGGGGCAGGTAGCCCGTTATAAACGCACATGGGCTCTCCCACCTCATTCCCCTCCTGCAGCAAGTTGTGTCGGCCGGTGTCGACCCGCGGAGGCGTCATTGCCTTTGCGTCCCATTCACTGCCCTCTTCGCTGCTGCAGGCCTCCTCCAACTGCGACGCCGACATGATGGCCTACAGCGCACAGCACAAAGTCAGCCCTAATCCCATCGCCCTCAATCCCAGAGCCCAAATAATGCAAACCGATATCGAGACCATGAGCACAGTTGAAGTGAGGAAAGGAGAAGAGGGGGCAAGTGTACGTCGATTTCTTGCTGCGACTCTTCCATCATGGCTGCCATAGCAGCGCTCACCCGCTGGCACGCCTCCTGCGCAGAGTGGGTCAAGGCACAGCGTGGGCGAAATATCCCTTGCCTGAGCATCTTGTATAGTCAATATGAGAGGAGAGCGGAGTGGCGAGTTAAAGGAGCAGATGAGCTGTTCTGAGAGGCGATGGGGAAGGCGGCTCACCTGCTGGCTGGTAATGACAAGTGGCTGAGAGGATTGGCGTTGCGAGGGCGATGTGAGAAGCACACCATCCCCCGCCGCTGCCGCCAGCAGATCATCCAGCCGGTCATCATCCCCCTGCTGCAACTCATCCTTCATCGACAGCATCTCCTCTTCCTCCGCCCCCAGTTCCATCGCCCCACCACCGTCCCTCGCCCCATCCTCACCACCCACCATCTCCATTATATCCTGTAAAAGGTTGCGCCGCAACGCCGCCGCCTGACCCCCACCTCGCACCTGTCACATAACCACCACAACACAATGCCAACTCATTAGCAACAACACATCAGTTACGATGGTGCACTGCAGGACGGCAGAGCGTACCTTCGCAGCCTGTTGGCTTGCCGAAGCGATCTGGGTGAGAACCTTCTCCTCATCCACCATCTCCGCCTCGTTACTCTCCGGACCCTGCGACTTTACATGCTGCGAGAAGCCATCCCAGCCCTGAGACATTCCCATCGCCACACCCGCCTCCTGCTCCACTCCCACGGCATGTGCCTGACTCCCCCCCCTAGCCACGTTTGCCTGAGATAGGGATGCCAACAGCGCTGCTACCGGCTGCGACTGCGCACCGTCCGTGCTTACACGCTGGCTCCCCTCCGCCTCAAATGATGGCGTACCCTCCCCTCCCATATCATCGGTTTCAGCGTTGCCACCCATGACCCCAACCAGCCCCGCCAGCTGCTCCCGGAGTCCCTCAAAGTCAGACAGCCCCTGCGGTGCACGCGTCTGAGAGGGCGGCGGCCTGAGCGCCGCCCACTCGTCATCCGGCGGAGTGAGAGTCTGACCTGCGGCGCTGGGCGTCCGACTGGCGTGCCTCAGCCGCCCCAGCTCTTCCTCCCACATTGGAGCCAGCGACTTCAGCATCCGCGTGTTCTCATCCGCATCCTAACAACCAACCGCATCCATCGTTCAAGCAAGATCCGTCCTATCAATCGCGTGACCGAATTCCCAAAGGACTTTGCTGATTAAGAAAGGAGCGGCGAGAATAATATCCGCACCTTCAGGTGCACGCGTGCTAGGTCAGCCCTGTTGCATATGTTCTCTGCCGTGACATCGACCTACACAGCAAAGCCTCACCCAATCATTACCCGCAAACGCAGAGAGACACCCAACACGTGCCTTCTCAAGGAGACCCGCTGGAGTGTGTGACGGAGTTGGCAGGTGCTTGAGAGGCGGGCAGACACCTCCAGCTCAGCTGCACTGTGTCGCGGCGGTCCTTCGAAGCAATCCCACCGCCAGCTCATCGGAGCTGACCGCTCCAGCCACACGGCAGGTGGCCCACACGCCTACCCCCATGTCACAGCGCACCAATGACACTCAACGGACTCGCAGGTGTGTATTTATTCATGTGTTTGTATGTGTGTGTGTCTGTGTGTCTGTGTGCATTGATGGGTGACAAGTGGTGACAGAGAGTTGCAATAATGCCTCACCGACGGTGTGCTCATCGCTGCACCCGAGCCTGTCAAGTAGGGATTTTCCTCATCCTCCCCCCCCTCAAACCCCACCGCAAGAGGTGGCATTCTCCAGCCCCGCCACCTCCCCTCATGCCGCCGGCGGGGAAGGTCGTGCCGAAACAACACCTCCCTGGCCTGAAGGAAGCCCATTCCGAACAAGTTGTAGTCTGCCTGACAATACCACCACAACCCAAACTGCGCGTCAATCTTCTATCAAAAGCGGACTGCACTTTACCCCATATAACCGCGGCAGCCGCGCGTGCCACACCTTGAACTGGAGGTAGTAGGGAATGTGAGCCTCGAACGGCTGGAATACCCGCTGAAGGATGGCTCCCACCTGCGCAGTTATCACCGCAGCGTATGCGATAATCTTCCTCAGCAGACACTTTTTTCTAGGATTCGTGGCGTTTCAGGTGTCAGGTTAATGGCTTTAACGGGCAGTTGGTGACGCACTCGCCTGCAGCAGCTCTGCCGCTCGCTTGATGTCGCACGGGTCGTACATGCACAGCTTGACGAATATCTGCTCGTCACGGCGGTAGCCATATATGCTGCGCGCACGCACCAGCGCAGCCGACGCCACATGAGGCCGCACTCGCCGCTGTGCGCCCGCGGCCCCTCCTCCCGCTTGGCCCGGCCGGATGCTGAGCGCGTGGTCTAGCGCGCTGGACAGCTGACACACAAAGCTCGCGACTGGTTTGCGGGGTGGGAGTGGGTGAGTGATTCGCACAAAACTACGTTGTCTTGCGAATGACTGAGCGTAGTGGGAAACAGTGTCAGGGTGTGATCCGCTCCTAAAACACATTGCAGTGGAGTGATTGAAAGGTTTAAGGGGGGAGGAAAGAGGGGGGGAAGAAGGGGTGAACTTACCGTGTTGAGGCTCGTGCGGGAGGTCGTCCTCATACGCGATGTAGAAGTAAGGGAACACCTTCGCGTAAGAGAGAATAGGGTACCAGAAGAACTCGCTTCAAATACAGCTACGGCTTGCCCTCCCTCGCTCATAGTCGCGTCTACAGGTACTCAAATAACCACTACTCCGTAGCGCTTGAAACAAGAGCACAGTGCGGGACAGGGGAGAGGTGGGAGGGACCTTGTGGATGTGTGCGCACACCGTCTGTCCTGCTGGAGTGGACCCAAAAAGACGCAGCACCGGCACCTGAATCGGTGACGATAGACAGCCAACATTCGACATGGCGTTCAGCCCCGTGGCAGCCCCCACACACCATAATAACTGCCCAACCCACGCAGCATAACACCACGCAATTCTACCGAGTGAGTGAGTCGATAGGACGCATTCACTTGGAACAGACCGCGTCATTATAAAGCTTGCGGTGCAAGTACTAGAATTCAGGGTTGCGGGGGAGGGAGGTAGTCATGCCTTGACGCTGGGGTTAATGGTGGTGGCGTCCACGGCGGGGAGGCTACTTGCCATATAGTGATCTACAGCGGCAGCAGTTCATTGGTAGAATCAGCAAAAAAATATTCAAGGCATCCATGGGGAATGAGTAGCATTGTGCGATGAACTGCGGGGTGTGTGCATCTATGACTGAGTATGTCTCTCCCCCTAAACTGTGCATGCATGAAAAGTTGCGCACAATAAATGCTGGACTCCATATGCTTGTGCCCGCACGTATTTGCGCATGCGGGCGAGCGTCTGTGTGTCTGTATCTCTCTCTCTCGCTTCGTGTGTCTGTGAGTGAGAGTATGGATATGTTTTATGGGTGGGTGGATGAGATTGTGTTTGCTAAGTAGAGTGAGAGAGAGAGGGTGAGAGAGGGTGAGAGTGAGAGAGAGAGAGAGAGAGAGTGTGTATGTGTGTGTATGTGAGTGCATGTGAGTGCATGTGCGTGTGTGTGTGTGTGTGTGTGTGTGTGTGTGTGTGTGTGTGCGCGCGCGCGCGCACGCGCGTCTCTCTACGTGTGTCCGTCAGTGAGAGTAGGTACGTGCGTCTGTGTAAATGCATATGTGGCGAGAGCAAAAGAGAGGGAGGGAGAGAGAGAGAGAGAGAGAGAGAGAGAGAGAGAGAGAGAGAGAGAGAGAGAGAGAGAGAGAGAGGGTGAGAGTGAGAGGGAGAGAGAGTGAGTGAGAGAGAGTGTGTGTGTGTGTGTGTGTTTGTGTGTGTGTGCGTGTGTGTCTGTGAGTGCATGTGAGTGCATGTGCGTGTGTGTGTGTGTGTGTGTGTGTGTGCGCGCGCACGCGCGTCCCTCTACATGTGTCCGTCAGTGAGAGTAGGTACGTGCGTCTGTGTAA
>JAPMLY010000313.1:0-62500 GCA_026401115.1 Tetraselmis chui
CAGTGCAGTAGAGGGAGGTGACAGAACCTTTTAACAATTCCTTTGTTCACTTACAACATCTACTGCCTAAGTACAGCAGTGAGACATCTTTCAACAATTGCCTCTCGACAACATCATTTTGCAATCTTTCAACAACAGAACTAGACAGACTAGAACAGATTTGTGCTAGCGTTTAGCTTTCAGAGGCTAACCGCCACACTGGTTTCGGAGCTCTTTGGTCGACGCACGCTTTCGTTGCTCGTTGATCTGCTCGACGTTGTTTGATTGAGTTGAGATGGCTTCTCTAGGAGCAGGACATTACGTGGTTTTAGTAATTCACGTTGGAGGAACTAAATCGTCGGACTTGAAGTTGGTGTTTCAGCGTGAGCCTCGTTCTGGTAAAACTTGGTTCCCAGCTGGCTCTGTCTTACCTAACGAAGAGCCTGTCGACGCTGCTATTCGCGAGTTACATGAGGAGACCGGTCTTGTTTTGACACCGGATGATTTGACGCTGTTGAGTGGTGAACCTGTTAATGTTACACTACCTCAAGGACGACAGCTTGTCTACGTGTACTCGGCTTCTATTCCTGTCCTGTTTGCTACGAACAACTTACGTACACCTGCTCAGGTCGAGCAGGCTGTTTTGGCACAGTCGACAGTTAATCCGGATGATACTTACGTTGTACCGGAAACCATCAACATTGACGGTCTGACACTTACGCCCGCACAGACAGGGTTACTTCGTGCTAAGAAGCACAAGAGTGAATTACTTCACTTTGGTTACGTGGCTCAGTGGGAATCTTTTTATCGAGCAATCACACAACATGTTCCAGTCATGCAAGACGACACGTCTATCCCGAGACAGTTCCACATGTACACCCGGTTTACGACGGTCGACTCTGGTTCTGTCTGGCTGCTGATTCGTGGACACATCAACCGACTGACTGGAGAAGGACCTACAGATTTACGAGTGGGAATGCCGATGCCTACTCACAACTTGGCTGGACTAACTGTGACCCTCACGGAGACTCAGCGTAAGGCTGCTATTACATCACCGTACCAGGATGGTCGGATACCACATATACTGGAGGATTGGCTCGAAGCACAGCCTCAGCGTTTTATAATGCTTGGAATTGCGGCTGACTCGTACGATGCAGTGTTCTGGGTTACTTCACAGTTTTCTGGACACCTAGGTGGGTGGTGGTTGAACCGGAAAAATCAGCCTCCAATTCCATCTACGTACAACGAGCTTGTTATGGAGTTACGCAAGTCGACGTTTCTTCCGAACATTCAGGACGACGCAATTAACGCTTTGCTAAGCTTTACGCAGAGCAACACGATGAGTTACGCGGTTTTCACTAAACAGTACAACGACTACTTACGTCGATCTCGTCAAGACCTGACAGCTGAGGTACAGTGTGTACGCTTCATTAATGGCCTAGCGAATGATGCGCTCAAGAGACTGGCTAAGTCACACCGAGCTCAGCAAGGATACCAGACTACGCTAGTGGAGCTGCAAAACTTTTTGAATAACATCGTGACAGACTCACCGGAACTGGGCAATGCGAGGTCTGCTGCTGGACCATCTGCCCAGCCTACACGCAAGCGCAACTTTGAGGACCCTCTCGAGGAAGCCTCTAACGTCTGGAAACGTAACAAAGGTGGCCGTGGACGTGGCCGCGGACGTGGACGTGGAGGTGGTAACAATGGTGGACGCGGTCAGACATCTGGTCGCGAAGATTTTAATTCACTCGCAAATGCAATGACAGCTGAGGAGCGCAAGCGACACATGGACGAAGGACTCTGCTTCAAGTGCCACAAGAAGGGACACCGTTTGTTCCAATGCCCGGAGTTCAAAGGCAAGGCACCGATGCAACCTAAGAAGCAATGATGGTGGCAAGGCTGTTCTACAAATGAACTGGAGCAGCCGGCTACATCTACTGTTCATTCTGAGACACTGTTAGCGACAGAGGTCGTCGACACACCTTCGACATCTCCATCGACTACAGTTGCGACACCTGTAACGCAAATAGCAGGTCGTCGTCGTCAGATTAAGCAGAGACAGAGTCGTAAACCTGTAACCAGACGTTCAGTTGATTGGAAACTGGTTGACTCAGTCTTTGACCCTCTGCATGCACGATTCAACTTCACGTTGGAGGGATGTGCTGATGATGAAGGTCTTAACTCGCACGGTGACTTACCTCACTGTTCGCCGAGTGACTCGATTCTAGACAGAGATTTGACAGGAGAACGGGTGTTCATCAATCCACCCTGGGAGTTAGCTGAGCAGATTGCGCAGCATTTTGAGGATTGTCGTCGAACATCTCCGACATCTACGATGGCTGTATTTGTACTACCGAAGTGGGCGAAATTTACTCAGGTGACTAAGCACTGGAAACTCTATCAAGAATTCCCAGCAAGGACACAGCTTTTTACACGTCAGTCACTGGAGAACCCAGCTCAACAGGAGGTGGTTGCTCCAGCCCCTTGGCCTGTACAACTGTGGTTAGTCGACGCAGATTGTGCGTTTAACGACTCACCAGAACCTACAACACCTGATCAACCCGACTCGGTACCTATACCAGCAGACGACTCGGAACAGTCCATCGCTACGCTGCAACAATTTTCCTCGCCAGCTACAGCACTACTGACTGACCTCACAGGCAGCTCAGCCCGTTAATTCGAACTGAGCTGACTGTGAAAACTCCTGATGGCGGACACCAAATTTCTGGATTAGTGGACTGCGCTGCGACACTTGATTTTGTGTCAGAAAACTTTGTACGACGCTTTGCTTTACAGACTCGAAAGTCTGCAAGTAAGACCCCGGTTCGACTCGCTAATGGACAACGAGTGACTTCTACGACAGGTTGCAGTAATTCCGGGAAGTCTTCAAAAAGTAACGACCGGAAGTTGTCACGTTGTTCTGCTGTTAGTTCCTCTCATGTGTGAAGGTCTGTTGATTGTTCGGCAGCTGACGTAAGTTCAATGACGTAAAAATCAGCATGACGTCCTCTGCTGCGGCGCGTCTTGCGCATAAGCTTCTGAACTTTCGTAGACGAAAGGAGTAGACACTCAGGGCGTCGTTCCTCAAGTGTAGTGTTCACTGCTGTGCCGTCCATTAGTGTAAAAATTCTGGTTGTACCAAATTGTAAAGAGGCCTGTTCGTCATCAAGCCATGGTAAACCCAGGATTAAATCAGCTGTACGTAAATCACGTAAGACGTAGAAAGTCCGTTGAAACTCATGTCGAGCCAGCTCAAAAGTGATGTTGCAGACTGTCGTAGAAGTCACTCGTTGTCCATTAGCGAGTCGAACCGGGGTCTTACTTGCAGACTTTCGAGTCTGTAAAGCAAAGCGTCGTACAAAGTTTTCTGACACAAAATCAAGTGTCGCAGCGCAGTCCACTAATCCAGAAATTTGGTGTCCGCCATCAGGAGTTTTCACAGTCAGCTCAGTTCGAATTAACGGGCGAGCTTCCGTGAGGTCAGTCAGCAGTGCTGTAGCTGGCGAGGAAAATTGTTGCAGCGTAGCGATGGACTGTTCCGAGTCGTCTGCTGGTACAGGTACCGAGTCGGGTTGATCAGGTGTTGTAGGTTCTGGTGAGTCGTTAAACGCACAATCTGCGTCGACTAACCACAGTTGTACAGGCCAAGGGGCTGGAGCAACCACCTCCTGTTGAGCTGGGTTCTCCAGTGACTGGCGTGTAAAAAGCTGCGTCCTTGCTGGGAATTCTTGACAGAGTTTCCAGTGCTTAGTCACCTGAGTAAATTTCGCCCACTTTGGTAGTACAAATACAGCCATCGTAGATGTCGGAGATGTTCGACGACAATTTTCAAAATGCTGCGCAATCTGCTCAGCTAACTCCCAGGGTGGATTGATGAACACCCGTTCTCCTGTCAAATCTCTGTCTAGAATCGAGTCACTCGGCGAACAGTGAGGTAAGTCACCGTGCGAGTTAAGACCTTCATCATCAGCACATCCCTCCAACGTGAAGTTGAATCGTGCATGCAGAGGGTCAAAGACTGAGTCAACCAGTTTCCAATCAATTGAACGTCTGGTTACAGGTTTTCGACTCTGTCTCTGCTTAATCTGACGACGACAACCTGCTATTTGCGTTACAGGTGTCGCAACTGTAGTCGATGGAGATGTCGAAGGTGTGTCGACGACCTCTATCGCTAACAGTGTCTCAGAATGAACAGTAGATGTAGCCGGCTGCTCCAGTTCATTTGTAGAACAGCCTTGCCACCATCATTGCTTCTTAGGTTGCATCGGTGCCTTGCCTTTGAACTCCGGGCATTGGAACAAACGGTGTCCCTTCTTGTGGCACTTGAAGCAGAGTCCTTCGTCCATGTGTCGCTTGCGCTCCTCAGCTGTCATTGCATTTGCGAGTGAATTAAAATCTTCGCGACCAGATGTCTGACCGCGTCCACCATTGTTACCACCACGACCACCATTGTTCCCACCTCCACGTCCACGTCCGCGGCCACGTCCACGGCCACCTTTGTTACGTTTCCAGACGTTAGAGGCTTCCTCGAGAGGGTCCTCAAAGTTGCGCTTGCGTGTAGGCTGGGCAGATGGTCCAGCAGCAGACCTCGCATTGCCCAGTTCCGGTGAGTCTGTCACGATGTTATTCAAAAAGTTTTGCAGCTCCACTAGCGTAGTCAGGTATCCTTGCTGAGCTCGGTGTGATTTAGCCAGTCTCTTGAGCGCATCATTCGCTAGGCCATTAATGAAGCGTACACACTGTACCTCAGCTGTCAGGTCTTGACGAGATCGACGTAAGTAGTCGTTGTACTGTTTAGTGAAAACCGCGTAACTCATCGTGTTGCTCTGCGTAAAGCTTAGCAAAGCGTTAATTGCGTCGTCTTGAATGTTCGGAAGAAACGTCGACTTGCGTAACTCCATAACAAGCTCGTTGTATGTAGATGGAATTGGAGGCTAATTTTTCCGGTTCAACCACCACCCACCTAGGTGTCCAGAAAACTGTGAAGTAACCCATAACACTGCATCGTACGAGTCAGCCGCAATTCCAAGCATTATAAAACGCTGAGGCTGTGCTTCGAGCCAATCCTCCAGTATGTGTGGTATCCGACCATCCTGGTACGGTGATGTAATAGCAGCCTTACGCTGAGTCTCCGTGAGGGTCACAGAAAGTCCAGCCAAGTTGTGAGTAGGCATCGGCATTCCCACTCGTAAATCTGTAGGTCCTTCACCAGTCAGTCGATTAATGTATCCACGAATCAGTAGCCATACAGAGCCAGAGTCGACCGTCGTAAACCGGGTGTGCATGTGAAACTGTCTCGGGATAGACGTGTCGTCTTGCATGACTGGAACATGTTGTGTGATTGCTCGATAAAAAGTTTCCCACTGAGCCACGTAACCACAGTGAAGTAATTCACTCTTGTGCTTCTTAGCACGAAGTAACCCAGTCTGTGCGGGCGTAAGTGTCAGGCCGTCAATGTTGATGGTTTCCGGTACAACGTAAGTATCATCCGGATTAACTGTCGACTGTGCCAAAACAGCCTGCTCGACCTGAGCAGGTGTACGTAAGTTGTTCGTAGCAAACAGGACATGAATAGAAGCCGAGTACACGTAGACAAGCTGTCGTCCTTGAGAAAGTGTAACGTTAACAGGTTCACCACTCAACAGCGTCAAATCATTCGGTGTCAAAACAAGACCGGTCTCCTCATGTAATTCGCGAATAGCAGCGTCGACAGGCTCTTCGTTAGGTAAGACAGAGCCAGCTGGGAACCAAGTTTTACCAGAACGAGGCTCACGCTGAAACACCAACTTCAAGTCCGACGATTTAGTTCCTCCAACGTGAATTACTAAAACCACGTAATGTCCTGCTCCGAGAGAAGCCATCTCAACTCAATCAAACAACGTCGAGCGGATCAACGAGCAACGAAAGCGTGCGTCGACCAAAGAGCTCCGAAACCAGTGTGGCGGTTAGCCTCTGAAAGCTAAACGCTAGCACAAATCTGTTCTAGTCTGTCTAGTTCTGTTGTTGAAAGATTGCAAAATGATGTTGTCGAGAGGCAATTGTTGAAAGATGTCTCACTGCTGTACTTAGGCAGTAGATGTTGTAAGTGAAGAAAGGAATTGTTAAAAGGTTCTATCACCTCCCTCTACTGCACTGGGCTTAAATAGGTTTCAGCCCAAACTAGTTACGCCTGCAAGCTTTGCTTACGTGTCAGGCGTTAGTGCTGCTCAACCGTCGCCTTCTGTCCTCGAGACACGGCCTGCCTAGCATTGGGTTTCACGACGCGGCTCCTTCTGCATGGAAGAGCTCGTTCTGGCGCGTCATGTGGCTGGTTAGATTAATTATGCATATCTGTACGTACCGGGAGGTACTGGTCGTACTGTAGCATCAGCACCATTACAATTTTGCAGTAGCGACGTACCCACGAGTATACGTCCGTCCTGTGGAAAAGCACGAATTGGTATCCGTAACGAGTACATGTACAATGTCCTGCAATGTACTGTTGCAGGACTGTACTCGTCACACTAAAGTAGCCCGACCTAGTTCGCCCTCAGTCTTGAAGCGTTACATGACCCTCGGGAGTACGTCGTATGCGACGTGTTGATTGTCGCCTCGGACAAACGTGAGCACGCGCATCGTGTCGCTTAGTTGATCTCATAAGTAAGCACGCTAGAAATGTTTTGGGACTTGAGCTCATTGCAGTGGGTGTACAACTGCGGGTGTACACTACCTCGGAGTGTACGAAATACAACAAGTAGCGATACGTACGGGTTCTATAGTAATTTGTATTGCAATATGATAGTACTCGCCACATGTATTTCCCTCTAACTCCCTCTCCATTGTCGTAGTTTGGTACATATGTGGTATGTGGCAACATATGCAAACTATGCTTTTTCGGTTCGCCGGTAAAGCGCACGCCTAATACGTAGAAGGTGGCGGGTTCGATACCCGGTGAGTCCGATCATGGTATGTAGGCGTGTCACGGCCCGAGATGAACCCCCACCTTCCACATTGGTTTCGGAGCCGGGCTGCGGTCCGGGGGGAGTCCGGGGGGGCCGTGGTAGTGTCGTAGTTTGGTACATATGTGGTATGTGGCCACATATGTCAACTATGCTTTTTCGGTGCGCCGGTAAAGCGCACGCCTAATACGTAGAAGGTCGCGGGGTCGATACCCGGTGAGTCCGATCATGGTATGTAGGCGTGTCACGGCCCGAGATGAGCTCCCACCTTCCACACCATGCTCTCCCCTTCTCTCTGCAATTCTTCTTTCCCTCCCCTTATGTCCACCCACCCTCTCCCTCTCCCCTTCCCTCCCCTTTCCCCTCACTCCCAGGCTTTCTCCCTCCGCCGTTCTATTCCCCCCGCCCCCACTCTCCCCTCCCTCTCATTCCCCTCTTCCCCCCCCCTCTCTCTCTGTCCTTGTCTCTCTCTCCCCTCCCTCTCATACCCCTTCCTTCCTCCCTCTCTCTCTCTCACTCACTCTCGCTCTCTATCTCTCTCTCTCTCTCCCCCCTCCCCCCTTTGACCCCTTTCTCCCCCCTTTCTCGCTTTAACTCCCTTCCTCTCCCTCCCCCTTGCTTCTCTCTCCTTCTCATCTCTCTCACCCCCGTCCTCGCCCTCCTTCTTTCTCTCTCTCCCCTTCGTCTTCTTCTCCTTCTTCTTCAGTTTTTGCTTTGTTTCTTCTTACATACATTACTTATGTACCAATACGAAAAACTTCCCAATTCACTATTTACTTGCTTACTTCTTGTTTGTTGCGTCTTTTTCTCTCTCCCTCCCCTTCCCCCCACCCCTCCGCATGTGCATGTCCCCTTCTCTACCCCCTTCCCTCCCACTCCCTCTTCCTCTCCCTTCTTCCTCCCCCCCCTATGGTCTAATGGTCTCTCTCTCTCCTCCTTCCGTTCTTTTTGTTTCTCTCCTTCTCCCTATCTCATGTCCCCTCCCCCCTTCTCCTTCTTCCTCTCTTCCTTATCCCCCTCCCCCCGCCCCTCACTCCCATGTCACTCCCTTTCTCATTCTCACTCTCTTGCTCTCTCCCTCTCTCTCTCCATGTGACGAGTACAGTCCTGTAACAGTACATTACATGACATTGTACAGGTACTCGTTACGGATATCAATTCGTGCTTTTCCACATGATGGCCGTATACTCGTGGGTACGTCGCTACTGCAATATTGTAATGGTGCTGATGCTACAGTACGACCAGTACCTCCCGGTACGTACAGATATGCATAATTAATCTAACCAGCGAGATGACGCGCCAGAACGAACTCTCCAATGCAGAAGGAGCCGCGTCGTGAGACCCAATGCTAGGCAAGCCGTGTCTCGAGGATAGATGACGACGGTTGAGCAGCACCAACGCCTGACACGTAAGCGAAGCTTGCAGGCGTAACTAGTCTGGGCTGAAACCTATTTAAGCCCAGTGCAGTAGAGGGAGGTGACAGAACCTTTTAACAATTCCTTTATTCACTTACAACATCTACTGCCTAAGTACAGCAGTGAGACATCTTTCAACAATTGCCTCTCGACAACATCATTTTGCAATCTTTCAACAACAGAACTAGACAGACTAGAACAGATTTGTGCTAGCGTTTAGCTTTCAGAGGCTAACCGCCACACTGGTTTCGGAGCTCTTTGGTCGACGCACGCTTTCGTTGCTCGTTGATTCGCTCGACGTTGTTTGATTGAGTTGAGATGGCTTCTCTAGGAGCAGGACATTACGTGGTTTTAGTAATTCACGTTGGAGGAACTAAATCGTCGGACTTGAAGTTGGTGTTTCAGCGTGAGCCTCGTTCTGGTAAAACTTGGTTCCCAGCTGGCTCTGTCTAACCTGACGAAGAGCCTGTCGACGCTGCTATTCGCGAGTTACATGAGGAGACCGGTCTTGTTTTGACACCGGATGATTTGACGCTGTTGAGTGGTGAACCTGTTAACGTTACACTACCTCAAGGACGACAGCTTGTCTACGTGTACTCGGCTTCTATTCATGTCCTGTTTGCTACGAACAACTTACGTACACCTGCTCAGGTCGAGCAGGCTGTTTTGGCACAGTCGACAGTTAATCCGGATGATACTTACGTTGTACCGGAAACCATCAACATTGACGGCCTGACACTTACGCCCGCACAGAAGGGCTTACTTCGTGCTGAGAAGCACAAGAGTGAATTACTTCACTTTGGTTACGTGGCTCAGTGGGAAACTTTTTATCGAGCAATCTCACAACATGTTCCAGTCATGCAAGACGACACGTCTATCCCGAGACAGTTTCACATGCACACCCGGTTTACGACGGTCGACTCTGGTTCTGTATGGCTACTGATTCGTGGACACATTAATCAACTGACTGGTGAAGGACCTACAGATTTACGAGTGGGAATGCCGATGCCTACTCACAACTTGGCTGGACTTTCTGTGACCCTCACGGATACTCAGCGTAAGGCTGCTATTACATCACCGTACCAGGATGGTCGGATACCACACATACTGGAGGATTGGCTCGAATCACAGCCTCAGCGTTTTATAATGCTTGGAATTGCAGCTGACTCGTACGACGCAGTGTTCTGGGTTACTTCACAGTTTTCTGGACACCTAGGTGGGTGGTGGTTGAACCGGAAAAATCAGCCTCCAATTCCATCTACGTACAACGAGCTTGTTGAGGAGTTACGCAAGTCGACGTTTCTTCCGAACATTCGGGACGACGCAATTAACGCTTTGCTAAGCTTTACGCAGAGCAACACGATGAGTTACGCGGTTTTCACTAAACAGTACAACGACTACTTACGTCGATCTCGTCAAGACTTGACAGCTGAGGTACAGTGTGTACGCTTCATTAATGGCCTAGCAAACGATGCGCTCAAGAGACTGGCTAAGTCACACCGAGCTCAGCAAGGATACCAGACTACGCTAGTGGAGCTGCAAAACTTTTTGAATAACATCGTGACAGACTCACCGGAACTGGGCAATGCGAGGTCTGCTGCTGGACCATCTGCCCAGCCTACACGCAAGCGCAACTTTGAGGACCCTCTTGAGGAAGCCTCTAACGTCTGGAAACGTAACAAAGGTGGCCGTGGACGTGGCCGCGGACGTGGACGTGGAGGTGGTAACAATGGTGGTCGTGGTGGTAACAATGGTGGACGTGGTCAAACATCTGGTCGCGAAGATTTTAATTCACTCGCAAATGCAATGACAGCTGAGGAGCGAAAGCGACACATGGACGAAGGACTCTGCTTCAAGTGCCACAAGAAGGGACACCGTTTGTTCCAATGCCCGGAGTTCAAAGGCAAGGCACCGATGCAACCTAAGAAGCAATGATGGTGGCAAGGCTGTTCTACAAATGAACTGGAGCAGCCGGCTACATCTACTGTTCGTTCTGAGACACTGTTAGCGACAGAGGTCGTCGACACACCTTCGACATCTCCATCGACTACAGTTGCGACACCTGTAACGCAAGTAGCAGGTCGTCGTCGTCAGATTAAGCAGAGACAGAGTCGTAAACCTGTAACCAGACGTTCAGTTGATTGGAGACAGAGATTTGACAGGAGAACGGGTGTTCATCAATCCACCCTGGGAGTTAGCTGAGCAGATTGCGCAGCATTTTGAAAATTGTCGTCGAACATCTCCGACATCTACGATGGCTGTATTTGTACTACCAAAGTGGGCGAAATTTACTCAGGTGACTAAGCACTGGAAACTCTATCAAGAATTCCCAGCAAGGACACAGCTTTTTACACGTCAGTCACTGGAGAACCCAGCTCAACAGGAGGTGGTTGCTCCAGCCCCTTGGCCTGTACAGCTGTGGTTAGTCGACGCAGATTGTGCGTTTAACGACTCACCAGAACCTACAGCACCTGATCAACCCGACTCGGTACCTGTACCAGCAGACGACTCGGAACAGTCCATCGCTACGCTGCAACAATTTTCTTCGCCAGCTACAGCACTACTGACTGACCTCACGGAAGCTCGCCCGTTAATTCGAACTGAGCTGACTGTGAAAACTCCTGATGGCGGACACCAAATTTCTGGATTAGTGGACTGCGCTGCGACACTTGATTTTGTGTCAGAGGACTTTGTACGACGCTTTGCTTTACAGACTCGGAAGTCTGCAAGTAAGACCCCAGTTCGACTCGCTAATGGACAACGAGTGACTTCTACGACAGTCTGCGACGTCACTTTTGAGCTGGCTCGACACGAGTTTCAACGGACTTTCTACGTCTTACGTGATTTACGTACAGCTGATTTAATCCTGGGTTTACCATGGCTTGATGACGAACATGCCTCTTTACAATTTGGTACAACCAGAATTTTTACACTAATGGACGGCACAGCAGTGGAGACTACACTTGAGGAACGACGCCCTGAGTGTCTACTCCTGTCGTCTACGAAAGTTCAGAAGCTTATGCGCAAGACGCGCCGCAGCAGAGGACGTCATGCTGATTTTTACGTCATTGAACTTACGTCAGCTGCCGAACAATCAACAGACTTTCACACTGGAGAGGAACTAACAGCAGAACAACGTGACAACTTCCGGTCGTTACTTTTTGAAGACTTCCCGGAGTTACTGCAACCTGTCGACTCTCCGCCAGTAAGCCGACAGTGGGATCACCCCATTGACACAACTGGCCCGATGCGACGTCAACGTCTGAACAGATTGTCACCCGCAGAGCGCGCTGAGCTTAATCGACAGCTTAAAGACGCAGTGGAAGCTGGTTTGATACGCCCCAGCTACAGTGAGTTCGGCTCGCCAATTCTTTTTGTGCGAAAAGCTGATGGCTCGCTACGTCTGTGCATTGACTACCGCGGTCTTAACGAGGTTACGCGTAAAGATGCTTACCCGCTACCGCGTGTGGACGACACTCTGGACGAACTTAAGGACGCGAATTTTTACACACACCTCGACCTCGCTTCTGGATTCTGGCAAGTTCGAGTACGTGATCAGGACGTTCACAAGACGGCTTTTCAGACCCCTGATGGCTTAATGGAATGGGTCGCCATGCCGTTTGGGCTGTGCAATGCACCAGCTACATTTCAGAGGATGATGAACGACATTCTTCGCGACTTTTTACATAAGTTCGTGACAGTCTACCTGGATGACGTCTGTATCTACAGTCGAACTCTGGAAGAGCACCTGGAACACCTACGTCTAGTGCTACAGCGATTCAAGGAGGAAGGGCTGAAATTACGCCTTAAGAAATGCTTCTTCGGATTGCAAGAAATGGAGTATCTGGGCTACACTGTGTCAGCCGGTAAAATTTCGGTTTCCACAAAGAAAGTCGAGGCCGTTGCAGACTGGCCAGTGCCCAAGACGCAGAAGGAGGTTCGCAGTTTCGTACAGTTCTGCAACTTCTATGCGAGATTTATACACCATTTTAGCGACCTTACGGCTCCATTGACGGACTTACTGCGGAAGTCCCAGCCACAGAAGGTTACGCTGACGCCTGCCTGTTTGGAAGCCTTCGAGACTCTCAAGTTACGGCTCATTTCCGCGCCATGCCTGATCCTTCCGGAGGTCAGCTCGGACGCGACGTTCACCGTGGCTACAGATGCTTCAACAGTGGGGATTGCAGCAGTCATGTTGCAAGACCAAGGAGGCGGTCTTCAACCAGTCTCTTACTGGGCGCGTAAGCTGAATCCAGCTGAGCGTGGTAACACTTACTCTGCGTACGACTTAGAAGCTTTGGCCGTATGCGAAGCTGTCAAGCATTGGAGGTGCTATCTTGAAGGCTGTTCTAAGTTCCTTGTCGTAACAGACCACGACACACTGCGGCATCTGCTCAGGCAACCGAACAACAGGCTGAACAAGCGGCAAGCAAGATACCTGCGGGATTTGCAACCGTTTGTGGGCTCGATGACACTTGCATATCGCAAGGGAGCTCTGAACGAAGCCGACCCGTTAAGCCGGCGTCCAGACTTCGTACCTCAGGCCACAGTACCCTTATTTTGGGATGGCGAGGTTCCGTCAGATCGAGAATTACGACGGAAGTCCCAGCTGCTGTTTGAAGACGCACAGTTAAATTCACTGACTGTTGAAGCGTTGCAGCTGAGCCCTGAGTTCGCTGATCTCATTCGCGAGGGGTTCTCACGAGATTCGTTTTATGGGGACGATGGTGAGTGGACAAGAGACAGCCGGATAGAAGCCAGAGACGGGTACTTTTGGCGTCTCAATCGCCTCTGTATTCCACAGAACTCTGAGCTCCGACTGAGATTGATCACAGAGCTGCACGAAAGTTCGTCAGCTGGTCACAGAGGAGTTGCTAGCACTCTTGCTAAAGCACTCGACAGATTCTGGTGGAAACGAATCCGCCAAGATGTGAAAGATTTTTGTGAACGCTGCGTCGTGTGCCGACGAGCGAAGATTCGACCGCAAATGGCTGCGACTCTTTACCCATTGCCTGTTCCACCCAGACCGTGGCACACAGTTGGTCTTGACTACCTGACACACTTGCCTGAGAGCAACGGCTTTAACAGTGTGCTGATTGTAGTAGACCATCTAACTCGAATGGCCCATTTTCTGCCATGCACAGAGTCGATTACTGCCGAAGAAACTGCCACTTTGTTTTTACAGGGAGTCTACCGCTTACATGGACTGCCCCGTGTGCTGATCAGCGACCGCGACCCAAAATTTGTCAGCGCTTTCTGGCAGACACTATGGAGACGCCTTGGAACGCGACTGAACATGTCTACCAGCCGACACCCAGAAACAGATGGACTGACAGAGCGCGTGAACAGCACGTTTCAGCAGCTTCTTCGTTGCTTCTGTTGCTATGATGGCTCTGATTGGACGACACTTTTACCACAAGTGGAGTTTGCGTACAACGCTTCGCGTGCACTCGGAATTGAGCACACACCGTTCGAGGCTAACTTTGGTTTTTCTCCTGAGGAGCCTCCTGACCTACTCTTCAGCATGCGACCATCGATTCCAATTTCGCAAGACGCAACAGAACGGTTGAGATTATTACAGGAAGTACACACCCTGGTACGCTCTGTGTTACAGCTACATAAGGACGAGATGCAGGCGCGCACAGAACCGTCTACAGCGCCACACTTCGCTAAGGGAGACAAGGTGTCAGTCGTCACAGCAAATCTTTTTCTGCGAGGACAACCGAACAGGAAACTCAGGGACAGACAGCTCGGCCCTTTTTCAGTGGAGGAGCAGATTGGAAAACACAGTTACAGATTGAAACTACCAGCGACAGTACGCTTACATCCTGTGTTCCATGTTAACAACTTACGACCCTGCTCTACCGCTCCGCTACGACCAGCTGTTCCAGTAACTGTACCTGAAGGAGACGATGAGGAGTTTGACGTCTCGCACATCTCTGCTGTGTGCATCAAGTCGCTACCTGGACGACGAGGCAAATATTTGCTCTTCATGACACACTTCAGTGATGACGACATTCCACCTGTCTGGCACCGTTTGAACGAGGTGCATCGAACGATTGCGTTACAAGAATTCTTGGAGACGCCCCAATGGCGCAAGTTCGCCAAGACTCAGGCGTACATTGACTTCATGCACGCTCACCCAGCGCGCATTCCTGAGTCCCAGTAACTGCTTCAGTAAAGGAGCCAAGAACCACGGAGGTCTGCCTCGCGGCGGCCTCATTGATCTGTCAAGAGGGGGAGGGTACGAGTGTGACGAGTACAGTCCTGCAACAGTACATTGCATGACATTGTACAGGTACTCGTTACGGATATCAATTCGTGCTTTTCCACAGGATGGACGTATACTCGTGGGTACGTCGCTACTGCAATATTGTAATGGTGCTGATGCTACAGTACGACCAGTACCTCCCGGTACGTACAGATATGCATAATTAATCTAACCAGCGAGATGACGCGCCAGAACGAACTCTCCAATGCAGAAGGAGCCGCGTCGTGAGACCCAATGCTAGGCAAGCCGTGTCTCGAGGACAGATGACGACGGTTGAGCAGCACCAACGCCTGACACGTAAGCGAAGCTTGCAGGCGTAACTAGTCTGGGCTGAAACCTATTTAAGCCCAGTGCAGTAGAGGGAGGTGACAGAACCTTTTAACAATTCCTTTATTCACTTACAACATCTACTGCCTAAGTACAGCAGTGAGACATCTTTCAACAATTGCCTCTCGACAACATCATTCTGCAATCTTTCAACAACAGAACTAGACAGACTAGAACAGATTTGTGCTAGCGTTTAGCTTTCAGAGGCTAACCGCCACACTCCCTCTCCCCCTCCCCTTCTCCCCCCCCGGCCCCCTTATGCATTCCCTAAATTATTTTTATAAGAAAGCTTCTTCCTTGGCATGGGTGCCGCTGACTCTCGTTCCTTGCGCTCTGACAGTTATGTCCGTATGCAACATTTTGTTCGTCGATCTACTTTTGTTCCATTTCGGCGTGTTTTGGGGGATGTGCGACGTGAATTCATGCAACGTCTTTCTGCTGCTCTTCATGGCACTCTGGGTTCCTATCTCCGCGACGCTTTGCAGGAGGGCAGTGCCGATGCTGTGGCATGCCTTCCTGTTCCTCGGGCTTAGGTTTTTTCCTCTTTTCTTCTTTTTGCTTGGTGGCCTCCACTGCTTTTTCTTGTAAGATCGTTTTCTTAGAAATATGTACTCCGATGCGTCTCGTAAGGGAACTCCGATCTCCTCGCCCCCACGTGCGCGCCAGCGCGCGCACTGCGGCTGACAGAGCTATATATACGGGTACATGTATCGGCAGAAACAATGATGAATATTTTTACAAGAAAAAGCAGTAGAGACGTAGAGACGACAAACCAAAAAGAAGAAAGGAGAAAAAAATTAACGATCGCCAGTAGCAGAATAATATAAACTGAACGAACACCGGAATCGCTCGTCCTTGAGTCGTCAGGCTGCGGCCCCGCCTGTAGCAGCAGGGTTTCGAAGCCAGCCCACTAACGGTCTAGTATTTTTGATCTCCACTTCTGTTTTTGCTCATTATCTGTAGTCGCTCCCTGCGATCGCCCGCCATGCCTGCGCCCTTATCCCTCGGAACGGCCCCGGCGGCGGTGCTGCCCGCAACAAGGCGCGCGCCCTCTAGCGCAGCTTCCCAGCGCGGGCTCGCTTACAAGTTATCGCCCACGCCTCGACGATCGGCACTACGGGTACCTACAACCTCGCGCAGAAAGCGGCTATCATCTGGGGTGATGGAGGCCAGGCTGGAGGAGAGGGAGAAGGGGAGCAGCGCGACCGCCGCTGGCGACGACGCTAACGGTGAGCTCTCCGACGACAACAGCCGCAGCGTCAGCGGCAGCAGCAGCAGCAGCAGCAGCGGTAGCAGCAGCACCACCAGCGCCCCCCCGAGTATGTCGTACTCGTTGCTCTTTGGGCTGGGTTGCGCGGGGGTGCTGGAGACGGGGTACTTGACGTGGGTGAAATTAACGGGTGGTAGCGCGCTGTGTTTGGTGGGTGACAGCGACTGCTCTTCCGTGCTTAACAGCCCCTACGCCACACTGGGCGGCCTACCGCTCCCTCTGTTTGGCATGGCTGCCTACGGGCTAGTTGCTGTCCTGAGTGGCGTGGGTCAGGCTGTGCAGCTGGAGGAGGGGCCTGAGAAGAAGCGGCTCCAGGACGGCCTGGTGGCCTCCGCAGCAGCGCTCTTCTCCACCTCAGCTGCGCTCATGTTCGTGCTGGCGACGCGGTTGGAGGGTGAGCTTTGCCCCTGGTGCCTCACCTCTGCAGGTCTATCCATCGGCATCGCGGCAGCTGTGGCCTCGGGCTTCGACGCAGAACAGCTACGCACGCGAGTGGCGCCTCTTGCAGCTGGTGTGTCTGCCTCTGTGCTTCTCACCCTCGGCGCCGCATTCTCAGGTCAGTCCCCCCCTTGTCCCACCTTGCGCCCTTACACATGAGCATCAGCACTGCTGACAGCAGCTCTCATGGCGTCTTCCGTTATGTCTCTTCAGGGATCAGTGCCACTGCCTCTGGGGGAGGGTATGCCTTTGCCCTGCCCTACACCATGCCTGCGGTGGAGACGCACAGCAGTGACGCGGCAGTCCAAATGGCCAAGAAGCTGAAGAACGCAGGCGCCAAGATGTACGGCGCCTTCTGGTGCTCTCACTGCTTTCAACAGAAGGAGTACTTTGGGCAGGAGGCCATGGCTGACTTCCCGTACGTGGAGTGCTACCCTGAGGGCTTCTTTAGAAGCGAGGACGGAAAGGGGACTGTGATCGATAAGGTGCCTCCGCTGCACTGTTGTTGGCACTGGCAGTGTTGTATAGCACGCACCATTCATTCCTGCTATCAGTGGGACGGGAAGCCCAGGTGAGAGGTGCAAGTTTTTGTGTGCATTTGTGTCCAGGCATGCAGCGACATTGGCATCCGGGGATTCCCAACATGGGTGATCAATGGGAAAAACTACGAGGGCGAGCAGAGTCTGGAGAATCTGGAGGCGGACTTGGCGATTCGTTCCTAGAGGGTGTGCCAGGCAGGAGACGTGCGGATGCCCCTTGGCAGGGCTCAACGAGTCCAAGGTATAACGGGAAAGCAGATGTAGCAGAGATGGCACTGAGCATTTGATTGCAGGCTTTCACCTGCTCGCGAAGTAGTTGATAAGCTATCGGAAGTTGAGCTGTCGTCCGTAAACATAGTTGTCACTTGTTTTTGTATGCCTAATTCCGCGGACTTTTTTCCTGCACCTAATTTGACTCATTCTCCATGAGTATCACCGCACATGAGCTATGCGTGCATGCTTCACTGTGTTTCGCATTTATGCCAATTGCAGACCCTTGTGCTCACTGACAGTGGTCCGAGTTGGGCCCAGGCGATGGCTGCAGTACTTCCCAATGATACCCTGCAGATAGGCGTTGAAAAAGGGCATGCAGCAACACATATCGTTGCCTCACGGTTTCCGGAAATCAGTCTTAATTATTTATCGCGCATCGGTGAATAATGCTGGCATAACATCAACGTCGCAGCTGTTGGATAACATCCGTTTCGTCCCTTCTCAGTCTGGCGTCCTCTATATCTCTATCACCCACCCATGCCAATGGGCGTTCTCCCCAAGCACTACACGAGTTATTCACCCCTTGGTCACCCACCGCACTTCATCTCACTCTCAAGCTCTGATTGGATCCTTAACACGCCACAAATGCAATTCACACACCGCTGCATTCGCCCAACACCTCCGGGAAAAGAACTGCCAATGATAGAAATAACGCACATTAATTAAGTAGTGGTTTGGGGTATTCATTGGCAGTATTCTCCGTGGTAAGGCTATCCAGGTCCATTCTTGGCCAAGCAGTCTGGATGGTGCCGTTGTTGCAACACAGGAGCGTCGTCCATGGGAGCATTCGAAACGCAGGCAGCCGCCAAACAAACCCTATCGCCGATGAGAACCATCTCATGGATGAGAGAGGGAGATCACCTCGCCTCTCTCAAGCGACACAGCAGCTCCGACGTGCGCTGATCCTCGCAGATGTCGAACACCGTGAGCCAGTTTCTGTCCTTCTGCGTCAGCACATTCGGCATACCCGCCAGCACCTCCACAACATCCACCAGTCCCTGCAACAACCCAAGCGGATGACTTGTCATTACAAGGGGGCCATCGAGCGACTTGAACTCCTTGTCACAAGCTGCCTAAGGATCTGCAGATGTCCTACCTTGCGAACGGCCGCATGAATTGGGAAGTTTCCAGAGCTGTCATCCTTATGCCACACGAGACGCTTCATGCACTCCGCCCCTTGTTGCTCTGCCAGTCGGAGGAGGGTGAGGCTTGTCTCGCCATCACCACGGCTCAGTGCATCTATCAATTCCTGTGCCTTGCGCCTGGCATCCCAAGCACAAGCATGCTGCAACTGACACTCTTTCACGGCGTGTAGCCAGAGAGCGACTGAGACTGAGAGCTATAGATTACGCGCAGCTCGAGACATGCAGACAATGGGTTCACAACCGATCGTTCGAGGGCACCTGCCTTTGGGCACACAGCTCCTCCAGGTTCTCTGGTAGCCCCTCTGGCGACGACAGCATACAGGCGATCTCGCCCTGGCTCAAGCGCCAAAAGGAGCCTCCCTCCGACTGGCACCACCTCCATATCTAGAGCACATCACAGGTTGGCAATATCATTTCATAATCCCATCACTCGACTGTGAAACGAAGCCTACCCCGACTCGGACTCTGCACCACTGTGTGGCGAGACTATGCTATACCGTGTCTACACATGCATTTTCTCGTTGTATTGGGCGCGACCGGAGCACCTGTTTAGCTTGCTTTGAGACTTCCGGCAGCTCACCGGCGGGGAGGCTATCAGGGGGGTGTGCAAGAACAGACAGGTGTCGGCTGCTTCCAGTACCCGTACTCTGAGTGTGCAGCCGGTACCGATCCGCGAAGTGGTGCCACTCCTGCCAACGAGGCGTAACGAAATACTCATCAGCTGAGTGCACAACAGCAGCAGCGTCGTATAGTCAATAGGTAGCAAACCAGAAATACGACTGTTGCTGTTTGTGCTTCCTTGGTCAAGGCACCTTGCGCTCGTCCTTCGTGAAGCTGGACGGAAGGCAGAGCTCCGCGCCTTGACCCCGTCTGTTTGAGGTCGCGTCACTGCTTGCCGACGCGAAAGCCTGAGCGAACCATTCCAGAAGCTCCAATGCGTGCCCTTCCGCCCAGATCTTGGGGAATTGTATGATGGCATTCTGTGCCTAGTCGCCGAGAAAGCCAAGAACTGTTAGGTTACCTATAATCGATACACGTGAACCCCGTCTCAGCTGTTTTGCCCGCCAAGAGTAACATGTCGTACTACTGGCCAACTCCATCTATCAATGCCCCGCCGACGCGAGAAAGTGAGAAACACGGCATCTACAGTAGCCCGGCGGTCATGGCCAGTGTAAAGTAAAGTGCGATTTCCGAAAAAATGTACGAATGTATTTATCAATTATTGTCGGGTGATCACGAACTTCAACGGCGCTACGCTTCGTCTCCGCGACATCGAAGGGGCAGGTGTCGAGAGTCGACGATATGTCCACGTCTGGCGGCGCTCGAAGGCACACCTACATCGGCACGGCACAAATGAACCATACGTTCAATTGGTAGCATACCCGTCGTGATGGAGACGAGGGAACGGAAACTTCGCAGAAGAGCCGTGGCCGTTTCAGCTGCGAGTAAGACAGAAACAGGTCACCTCCACACGCGAGCCGCCCGTCAAGTCGTCGACAGAACGAGGAACGGAAGTGCGCGACGAGGGAACCCCGCTTGCAGTTCTCCTGTGTGGAGGTACATAGCTTCCTTTTGGTACATCCCGCTTATTTGGATAATTCCTGGGGTGCATACTGGTTTCAAGAGAAGGCCACTGTTAATTTCGTGCGTCGCAGTCTATCGGGCTGTCATATCATCGCGCGTCGACTATTCTGGCTTCTCCCACTGTCGCTGGTCAATAAAACCGTGTAAAGTAACCATCACTACTGTGCGTTTTCGAGTGGAGATCCGGGGTAAGTAGCTCCTTCAGCTTGTGCCCACTGCTCTTCAGAGCTCCCTCGGTTCTTAATTACGGGATGTGGCGTAAGGTGGGTGCGTGGTCGCTATTCTGCCCCTCAGCGCCGACGACGCCCGATGAAGCCACAATTGGTCTCACGCGGAAGCTACAATTGAGATTAAAATCGCGAAATCAACGCGAACTGTACGAAATGCCCCGTGCATAGGAAACCGGAAGTCCATGTCCGGGAATTTAATTACAAGAAGCACTATAGGAACGTGGACAGGGGAAAAAGAGGGGGGACCAAGAGGGCAAGCTACAATAAGAATATAAGAATTTACCCGAGAGCATGTTCTACCCAAAGGTGGAAAGGTCGAAGACGTCGGGCACGGCGCGCACGGTGTCGTCGTTAAGCAATTCGTGAGGGGGCAATCGATCGGGCCTCCGTTACGGCATTGGTTACGGCAACGGGAATGGAATGATGCTTATTCAAACGTGAAGTCTAGTTGGAGAGCGGGCGTAGCGGGGCGAGGAAGGCGAAAGATATAGCCTCGGGCTGCGCAACGAATATGCGCTCCATATCCGCGCATGGCGTTTGAAAGAGTTATGTGATGCGTAGATGAGATAGTGTAGCGTCGCGTACCAACAGGCGAGAGTCGAGACTGCTATTCGCGCGAAGTCTAGATGGGATGAGCGCGAAAAGAGATAATGCTTTTGCTCGGGGATCGCACCGGCTGAAGGGTGGCTTCGAGCTAGTACCTAGCTAGAGCTCACCGTTGATACGTGATGTTAGTTGGTTGGTCGCGCCATCTTGCATGTACAATGTTGTTGTCATGGAGGTGTGATGCACCGCTACTTGCGGTGATATTAACCGGAAGGGATACTATCCCGTAAACATTGCAAGAAGGGTTTACAAACATAAAGACTTACCAATATGACTATATAATAGTTATTCGAATATTATTACAAAATAGTTGCGGCCCGTGCTCGCATCCGTTCCCTTGGCCAACGTAGAGTCCGTTTTTGGTTCTCTGCGTCCGGAGAGGATGGACTCACGGGCATTGACACCCTTCTACGTGGTATTCGGGATGGCGGTGAGCTTGCCCGTGCGTACCCGAGGGCTTCTTTGCCTAGACGCTCTAGTGATCGGGGCCGGGGCGGGGAGGGGGGGGGGGGGGGGGGGGGGGGGGGGGGGGGGCTCTCATTGTCGCTGGGCCTGGCCAACTCAACGGGAGCAGCAACATCCACCGACTCACGTCTCCGATAGTGACTTCCGACGCCGTGTTGCCTTCCGTCGAGCCCGTGACATAATGGAAGTTGGCCAACTGCGACGGGCCCGTATGGCCTTGGACGGAGCCGACTTCGGGATGGTGGAGGACGCGGACGCGGCTCTAGGTGCTCTCCATGGGTTGCATCATCCGCCTGGTACTCCGCACCCCGACTGTGACCTCCCCAAACCCATGCCCCCCCCCCCCCCCCCCCCCCCCCCCCCCCCCCCGGGCGCGTCCACCCCTCACTTATCTAGATGACCGTGACAGCCTCCAAATGTCGGAGGAGTCTATGCTCCTTGTCATGAGAAACGCACCTCACTTGTCAGCCCCGGCCCGATGTTGATGGATGACAATGGGAATATGTCTCTGACTTGAATGTTCCGGAATGGCGTAAGTGGGTTAACCGCTAGTCGGCGGGAAACATAACCGATGATACGGCGGACATCTGGCGAGTGCGACCGGGTGGGCTCTTCACAAGGAGACATGTGTCGACCGTGATGCCACTCGCCTTCGTGGTGAGTCTCCTAAAGTTTGGGCGCTTGTTGTCGGAAACGTCTTGTCGCGATTAGCTGATTGTCACGCCATTGCGTGGATAGCGTCTCTTGCGGCCGACCACATGCGCCATGTGCGAAGATCGGTTTTCACCAAAGCTGGTATCGAGCGAGCCATTTATATCACTCGTATGGGCTTACAAACTATTCATGATTGCAGCCTACTAAGCTTGGACATGAAAAACGCCTTCAACACCATTTCCCGCCGGAGTTCCCTTGGAGAGTTGTACAAGAATCCCAACTTCCATCCTATTGTCCCGTTGGCTGAGATGATATATTCACGGGACTCAACGGTAATTACTTCCACCCCAACGATGCTTCGCTCTTGTACGGCACGGTTTTGTCTCGTACGGGTGTCCGACAAGGAGATCCTCTTGGCACGCTTTTGTTCCTTGTTTAGTTTACTCAAAGGGGCGATGTTGGCAGTCAGTGAATAGCAATGGTGTTCCCATCTCGGGCCGCTCACCAATTGATAGATCGATGTCATCGCATCATCGTCCTCCTCTTGCATGTACTTCACATATTACTGGCCCACGAGTTGAGCTGCAAGCCGCACCCAAACAACACCACTGTGATGTTCTCTTGTCGATACGTGACGAATACCGGACACTAAACAGTTCGGTGATTTTTGATTCATGGTCTCAGGCAAGCCAACTACTACAACCCGTTGGGGTCCAACCTTACCATCGATGGCACTTTCTTCTACTGAGTATCCGAGATCTTATCCGTGGCAGTCCGCATTGAAGCGTCCGACCAGTCTTACCCCTACCACATTGGGACATGGCTTGCGTATTTTGCGAGTGGATGAATGCATGCACGAAACAGTGCCCCCCCTCCTCTCCGACCGAACCCTTTATCCAAGGTGGGAAAGCCACTATTGCAAAAGTTTATCATATCATGAAGGCTGCAGCTTATGTTCACACACATGATCCAATTTCAGCTTAAGGCGTTGTCCTTATGGCCATCCCAACTATCAATGACCTTCCATGTTTATGGAGCATTCCCAGAATTTCCCTACAACGACATGTGTCGCCCTGGGTCAGCCTAAACCGCGGTGGCATGATCCCACTGCTCGAGGCGCATCTCTGCAATGGTGGAACAATGGGACTACTAACATGCTTTGAAATGGATTATTCTACACGAGTGGTGATATTTCATGGGACTGGCGTATTGCACAACCGCTACCCTGACAACTTACCAATATCCGCGATTCAAGAATGGGATGCTAGTCCTAACACCCCCCCTCAAGGTAGCCGAGGTCTTGACGTCGTCCTAGCTTGCGTCGAGGAAGGTGCCATCTTGGTCGAAGGTGCAGTGCTTGTAGCGTGTGTCTAATGCCGGGTAGGTGTAGCGACATGCGCTCACAGGAACGTGCCGCTACCGGCGAGTAACCGATAAGAAGGGGTTCCAAATGTACTGCGTAATATCCTATTCTGACATGTAGCGGGAAAAACTGTCCACGGGCGAATTAGCCGACGCATGATAGCGACCGGCGAGGAAGAAGCACGGGCAACAAGGACGTGAGGAGCGTGTAGGCACGCAAAAACATAGACGGGCGCTCGAGTTGACTCCCCCCTTTCGCCGATGGAAAGCTAAGCTCCTCGCTAAGTTATTAGAGCGTTGCGGCGTTGCCACGGGAAAAACAATAACATTACTAATTAAAGTATGCACGGGCCGAATTTTCGCGGGTCGGTCTTAAAAAATCAGATCCGGTCGAGAGCATCGGTAGGGTGAAGGCTAGGTAAGACTGAAAGCTGCGTGGGGCGAGCGTGGCGCCGGGCGCTTTGTACACGCTCTTCTCCTTTTAACGTGGGAGATGGTAGGATAATCGCGGACAACCAGCTCAAAGGCGAAGCGTGGTGTCGGTTGGACGATGAATTACTAGCGTGGCGCCGAGCGCTTTACACACGCTCTACTCTTTTTTTCGTGGGAGTAGGTAGGACTAGCGTGGCGCCGAGCGCTTTACACACGCTCTTCTCTAGTGCAACTTGGTGGAGGGCCCATAACATGTTAGAGTTGGGAACGGGTAGTTACACGGAGGTCGTGCCGGCCCCACAAAGGGGCCGGCTGTGGTGACTAGAGAAGTGAGAGGAGTGAGATGGCGGCCGGCGAAGGCACCGGTAGGGCCGGCCGACCGCCACGAATAAGGAATAGAGTACCGCTAATAGCATAACACTAAGTACTAGGATGACAAATAGCTACCTTGTACATAAGTACTAGGCAACGGGATGCTAGTGCTTAACACAAGCGCCTACCTCATGATGTTCATATTTTCCGGCCTCATCGTTGGGAATCTTTTGCTCTTGTGTCATTTTTGGAAGTTAGACCTTGCCGGATCCTTAGTTCTAGTCTAGCCCACGTGTCTGTCGGCGGAGTCAAGATCCTGCACAAAATTCTACACATCATCAAGTTTTCTACATGCTCACATCGGACGGGCATTAGCTACCTCATTGAGAGCAGTGCATTGGCTAATGGTCATCATGGTATCATCGGAGTATTGGGGACCCCACAACGTATGAAGGCTACTTCCCTTGGATCAACTACACAACGAGACACTCTCTCGTGGACCAACATGGGCAGCCATTGGGCTTTCTTGGATCACTACATCATTCACATGCGGCATGGTCAACCAATGTCTACCCTTCTGCCGTCTGTTGGTTTTTTCTTGCGGATTGACGTGCACAAGATGGGCAAGTAAACTTCCCGGATTTTCTGCCGTTAGAAATGGACCCCCTTTTTTTCGTATGAACGAGGGCGATACTCCACGTTGGAGACCCTCTTCTGACACGATTCTCTGAGCCACCATGTGCAGTTCGAGCGGTCGGTATGGGGTATTGCATGCACGACATCAACATTGTTCAATATCAAGGGCAAGTACATGAAGGCCTTCTCATGCCTATCTCAAGCAGAAGCTTGGATCTCTACACCTGCAGTTGGCTCATGATTGTTGCACGGGGCCTTACCTCAACGTTGCCCTTCTCCTCCATTACACTTGTGGCACAATGCATTGCCCCAACATCACCTTAAAGCCACATTGTGGATGGTGGGGCATCCCAATTCATTAACGCAAGTGCATCAACGATATGGTTACACATTTCATGGTGGATAGCAACCATGCCCTTCTACCCTTGGGGCACGGAGCGGAACTTCCCTTTCATGATGGCTCAATTGATCTTCAACCTGATGTTTCCTTCATCATCTTCGTTGGATGTCTCCTCTCGGCCTATGTATGTACTCGTCAAGATACTTCTGTATCAAACCCCAAACCCTAAACCCGTCGGTTTCCTGCCTTTGCCGCTATATCGCTCAACACAAGACTTGTCGGTCGTCAGAGGATTGCCACCAAGCGTACTCTTCGCTACCTGAAGGGCACATCTCATATTGGCATCACTTTCCATCATCATTCCGCACCCCTTGAATATAGTGTATTTGTGGATTCCACATGGGGCAGTAACCTTGCATCGTCTATCTTTGGGGGCACATGGTTCACCTTCTTTAGGTGTTGCGATGATCTCCTTGCGATCTACACTCCAAACACGTGTTGCTCAATCTGCTTGTGAACCGAATACGTCGTTGTTGCTTCGGTTTGCCATGGAATTCTTTTCGTTATACATGTTCTCTTTGGATATTGGCTTACCTCATATGGCTCCCACCCCCGTTTTCTGCGACAACCAATAAGCTATCTGGAATGTTGACCATGGTTGCACTTCTCGCAAGACACGCCACATTACGTTGAAGAACCATTTGAGCACGGACATGGCTACCAAGGACATTATTCGCATTATGCTTTATGTTCCCGCAGCTCACAATTGCGATGACACTTTCACTAAACTTGTCTATGGTGTTACGTTTGCTTACCTCATTCAGATATGTATGGCTATCACCCTGCGCTAATTCTCGTCAGGAAACGTCCCCTCTACGCGGTATTTCACAACATTCTTGTTGAGGGAGGTGTCGAAGTACATCCATATGTAGTGCATCCCCTTGTACGTTTTTAAATCACACGGGTACTAACCAACTGTACCGATTATGATTCAATATCTATATGCCAGCTCCTCCTAAGTATGCATTGCTACATCAACATCAGCAATACCGTCATCGGCCGGCACCACCTTGACTACGCATGTGCACATCTGAGATGTCTAGACTATGTAACACCACACAAATGTGGATCTTGTAACTAATCTCTCTCACTTTTACTTTCAGTCTCAGTCACTTAAACTGTTATACGAACGGCCCTATCCGCAGCAGCAAGGTATGGTCGGCATATAATAGGTAGGATGGTGTGGAGCAAGAAGCCATAGCGGCGTACCGCACACGTGATCATCAAGCGGAAAGCATAATGTGTCCCTCCGAAGTCCGACATAGCAAACCAAACGTTTTTGTCCAATAGGAATTGATGAACCTCCATGGTATCTTGCAACCAATAATGAACATAGTGTTCATTGTGAGATGCCGAAGGGCCATCAACCATCGAGAAGTCCATCGCCAAAGGGGCTCCCAACGAGGTTACTAGTACCCGTAACAAAGGGGACCTTCGCCCGTATCACCTCAATAAGTTCATGGGTTGTATCCGGTGGTACCATGCACGAAGTCTTGATTGGTTGAACCCTCGAGCATACTTCCCCAAAACCTTTGTAGCCACCGCAATCATAGTCGGGACGAAAGGCGTTTTGATCAAATGCTTGCCATCGTCAGAGAAAGCTTGGATCGCCGATGAATCTTTGCACCGTTCCCCAATATTCCGGAGGGGGGTGCTCATCGCCAAGTTGAACAAAAGCGGGCCAAGAGGATCTCCTTGTCGTCGGACACCCGTACGAGACAAAACCGTGCCGTATAAGAGCGAAGCATCGTTGGGGTCGAAATAATACACCGTAGAGTCCCGTGAATATATCATCTCAACCAACGGGATAATAGGATGCAAATACAGACCCGGGCTTTGGACAAGGGAGTGGATGCGAGCACCGGCCGCAGCCGGAAACGGATGGAGGAGGCCGCCAAAGAGGTGAATCGCTAGAAATGCTCCGGCGGCACGAGAGTCCGTCGAGGGAAGACTAAGTTATTGGTGGCCAAGACTCCCCCGGCGAGCGCGATGTGCACGAGGAGGATATAGTCGTGTGATAGAGATAGCGACATAACATGAGCACGGACAGGGAATATGGGAGGGGAAACAAAAGGGCAAGATTGGAAAAAGGATCACGGAATCCAAAGCATGGCAAAAGGAAGCACTACATTGTGGATAAACCTACTAGCATATTAAAATAAAGAAACTCATAGGCAACGCCTAGAATGAGATAGCGACATGGTATTTTTCATATTATTTTTGTAGCGATAGAGTATGTCTGTCCGTGGCCTAGCCTGCACGAATAATATTGTGTCATTAATGCCGACTGAGAGGAAAAGACAAGGAGTTCCCCCGGCGTAAAACCCTATTCCTAAAACCTAGATGGCAGTATTGGATACGCCTTGAGACAACAGTCGTCGATTTCGGTACTTGTTGTAATAAAATTCCAATTTCAGTAGATATTACTGAAAAGGATGCATGAGAAAAGAGCGGAGGTTGGATTACCACATGCGGATGCGGAATATGTGTTTACATGCTCGGATCCCTAAATGAACGCTCTACGGCCCGTATGATGACGGAGGCGTCGATGGGAGAGGGCAAGGTGGGGTTTGAGGTCCAACAAGCCAGGTGGCTATTGGCGAAAGGCTCAGGGGGCGAGGCGCCTGGGGTCGCGCGGGAAGAGGGATGTCTTGCGGATATTGTCGAGGCCGCAGAAAAGCATGACGACGCGCTCGAGGCCCACACCGGCGCCGCCGTGGGGCGGGGCGCCGTACTTGAAGGAGTCGATATAGGGCTGGATGGTGTCGAGGGGGATGTTCCACCAGGTGGCGCGCTCTGCGAGCAGCTCGGGTTCGTGGATGCGCTGCGCGCCCGAGATGATCTCCTCGCCGCGGATGAAGATGTCGAAGGAGTTGGAGTAGTTGTCGTCGTCGGGGCAGGGCATGGTGTAGAAAGGGCGGATGGTGAGGGGGTAGCGGTGGAGGAAGTAAAAGTCGGTGCCATACTTTTCCTTCACCAGTCGACCCAGAGTGCGCTCCATCTCGGTGTTCAGGTCATCCATGGGCCCCACCTGCGACACACGGGATGAAGACATTCAGGATCACAATAAATGCTGTAGATCATGAAAGTATAGGACATGACCTCCACTTCCCCCTGCGCCAACCTCCTTCGGAGAGGCCTTGCAGCTGCAATTAGGTGCGGTTAGTGGGAATAGACACGTGTACAATTATCACAAGGAACTGCACCCCAGATCTATATGGCTTTAAGGGTTTGTGAGGATTGTACTCTTCCCCGCTCTCCCACGCACGCAAATAGCACTGTGACGCGTGTATCGTGCCTTCAGTAACTCACAGAGAAAACGGGAGGGAGGCTGAGAGTTTGTTTCAGGCTCTTGATGACAGCCCTCCAATCCGATACCGTCCTTCCGGAGTGTCAGAGAAACCATATAGGTGTGTATCCGCTGTGGCTGTTCGACTCCGTGTGTTTGAGAGAGAGAAAGAGAGAGGGAGAGAGAGAGAGAGAGAGAGAGAGTTCGTCTATTAATAAGGGTAGACTTAATCTCAGCGTTGGTATGTCTCCCTTCAGGCTGACGAGGTGAACCCCCCATAACAAACGAAACCCCCAGATAGAGGATGTGCGACGAGTGTATGTGACTGGGCACGCGAGCGCGCGCGCGCGCGCGCGTGTGTGTGTGTGTGTGTGTGTGTGTGTGTGTGTGTGTGTGTGTGTGTGTGCGTGTGTATGTATGTGTGTGTGTGTGTGTGTGCACCTTTATTTTGTTTGTTGGAAGGAGAGGGGGGGGGGGGGGGGGGGGGGGGAACTGTACTCACCTCGTACCCGGCGTCCTTCAGCATCTGGATGCCCTCCGCAAAGGTGAGCTTCAGCGTCTTCCGCAGATATTGCAGCGGCTGGAAGGGGTATTGCTCACCGATGACCTTTAGCTCCGCGCCAAAGCGCTCGTTGAAGCCGTCGAACATGTGCACAAACAGGCGGTCCAGCACGTCGAGCACCTCAAAGTAGTGCTCCTTTATCTCCATTTCCATGTCCAGCCCCGTGAACTCGCACAGGTGGCGGTGCGTGTTGGAGTTCTCCGCCCGAAACACCGGACCAATCTCAAACACCTTCCCAAAGTCAGCTGAGATCGCCATCTGCTTGTACAGCTGCGGGCTCTGCGCCAAGCACCCCGGCTGCCCCATGTACTCAAGCTTGAATACAGACGCGCCGCCCTCGCTGGCGCCGCCCTGTAGCTTGGGCGAGTGGATCTCTACAAAGCCCTCGCCGATGAGTGACTCCCGGAACAGCTGCCCAACAGTAGCAGTACCCACTGCAAATTTCAGCCACAGTCTATGTGCGCGTGATGCGCTTGCGCTTGCGCTTGGAGAGAGAGAGAGAGAGAGAGAGAGAGAGAGAGAGAGAGTCCTGAGTACTGCGGCTGGGAGATGTCATGAACTTATGATGATAACAATATGACATGCAATGACACATATGGAGGTGTGCACAGGGTTTTACCAGTCCAGTGGCGGCCTGCAGGCGGAAGATGGCTTGGTTGGCGGGGGTGCGCAGGTCGATGTAGCGGTTGTCCAGGCGGGTGTCCTGGTTGACAGACACGAAACCCTCCTCTGCTGCTTGGCTCTGCAGGGGAAACAGAAGGAAGGGACGAGACAACACGAGTGAGTATAAGGTAGGGCCTCGACGAAGAATTAGTATAAAGGATGCCACGCAAATCGATGAATTACCAAAGAGGGGAGGCGTACCGGTGGGCGGGCAGCATCAGTGACTTCGAACGGCAGAATGGCGGAGCGGCTGATGACTTTGATGGATGTGATGGCCACCTCGACCTGTGGAAGGTAAATATGAACGTAAGCACTAACAGTCAAAACCTGCTACATGCGAACGATGGCTAAGGTTAGGGCACAAGAGGAGGCATCATGTACGACCTAGAACTGCGCCTGATGGCCTGACCCCGTCAAACCCAGATTGTGAATATACAAATAGTCAACAAGAGCTGATAGCAGCCTCCTACCTGCTGAGAGCAGCCCTGGATCGCCCCCTCTGGCACCACCACCTTGCCCTCGATGTCCACGATTGACTCGCGAGAGATGCTCGAGGTGTACTTCACCATCCCCTTGCTTACGGTGACATCATCCACAAACATGGCGCACTGCACGGTCGCAGACTGCTGACGCAGCACGAGGAACGCAGACTTGCCCTTGCCTCGCACAGTGTGTACACGGCCACGCAGCAACACCTGCAAGTGAACAAATAACAATGAGCTCCTACTAGATCACGTCAACCCTGAGTAATAGTATGACACACTGTTGAGTAAGTGATACATGATGATGTTCCTGAACATCGCCATGCATCAGGAGGTGGGGAGACATACGTTGGTGTCCTTCAGCTCAGGCTTCAGCGCGGAGACCTCGGTCCACATCCGCCCAGTGATCTCCACGCTCTGCACACGGGGAGCGTCGCCGTACTTTTCGGCCAGCGGGTCGCCCTCCTCTGGCGCGGTCATAGCAGCAGCCTTCTGCCCGCGCTGTTGAGACACAACACCCTGCACGCAACCAGCCAGTCCCGGACGCAGACGTCGACAATTCAGTTCAGCAAGACAGCCCGTACGGACAAGCGCATATCCATCCGGTATCAGGACAAGATCGCTGAGGAAAGCGACGACGACAGATTACAGAGTCGACCGAGAGGCACTTTAACGGAGCTGGAGACCTTTTCAGCCTTCTGCCTTTCCTTCTCAGCCTTAGCGGCAGCTTTCTTGGCCGCCTTCTTGCTGATCGTGCCGGATCCTTCCTCGGACTAGGGCCACGCAAGTAGGGGCATGTATAGTCAGTGTAGGCGAGGGCGTCAGAGAGCGGATCACGCGGGTGAGGCCGAACGAAATATCGGCCGAGAGAAGTGGGCGGCGCTTCGCGGCTGATCCCGTCGCGGTCGGAGAATGCCATCCAAACCGACGCATGAAAAGGACACAACGCAGCTAGCAGACAAATACTCAATGTTTAACTTCACTGAAGCGAACCCCGTGTTTACAGAATGCCGTGCTCGACGCGACGAACGAGGTCGACAATAGGCGGGAGACTGTTTGTGATGGCGGCGTAGCACCACTAGCACCGACCTGAGAGGAGTCGTCCGCAACCGACATATTAGATACCTCCTCAGTAGGAGGGTTCACGGCGGGGGTGGGTTCGGACATGGCGCCGAGTATGTGAAAATGCGTTGTTCTGCTTCAGTTCTACCAACCAGCTGACTGGCTCCCGCTTATGTGGGACTACGTCTGTGCGTTTGGCACCGAGCCTGGCGACTATGATGTTGCTGGGGCGGATGGTTTGGTAAGTTGTCAGATGATCTCCGCAGCACACGGTAAACCCTGATTATGTACTGGCGGCCGCGCCCGTCACCCTGATGATGACAACTTGCCGTTCCAGCTAAACTAGTAATTATTTATCGGTGTAATTATTTATCGGTGCCGGTACCGTACAGCACCTCGCATCGCGCGTACCTGTCAATTAAAATTTATCATGGTCACACTGTAAATTAAAATTTTAGAGGTTTAAATTACACGGGGGCAAGACTAGCAAGTGTTGCCATGACTCTTCGCAAGTCTAACCGTCCAGACTAGCCTTGCAGGCGTTGCTTTAATAAAAAATAATAGGCACCCTATAGACGCGTCGCACACAGCGTTAGACCACCTTCACGCAAACGGCATCAAGACTCTAGAGTGCCTCGGGGATATGTGTAAGTACTACATTTGTATGACTAATCGTACACGAAATTCTCGTAAAAAACGGGTCAGCCCCACGCGAGGAAAAGTTAGTATTTTGTCAAACTTTGGCAGCGTGTACCTGAGGGTGTTCTCTGCTTAAATCCGTTGACTCAAAACCTGGGGTTGTGCGGAAGCGGTTCAAACGTGCAATTTGCCGAGATCGCATGTCGGCGGCCCACCACCACCACCTTGAGGAAGATGTAACGATTGGAGTGCGCGTCTCCGCCCGTAGAGCCCCCCTTCAGCCCCTAAAAGATTGTGCACAACGACAACAACGTGACCGAACCTACGGGGTAGTCGGCGAGTCTATCGGTGAAGGCATGTGGGTGGTAATTTGGGATAGCATGCCGCCGAAACACGAGTCGGCTCGCGCTCTACGCGTCGAGTCCGACAACGCATGCCGTTTAACCCCAGCACCAACACAAACCAGCAACGCACAACGCGTTGCAATGCGAATGCCCTTTCAATCCCCCGGCCAACGGTGCAAATTCCCGGTGCAGTTACGGAGAGTGCGTTACTCGTACCAATTATTACAGGGTCGGTAGTGAGTGATACCGGTCCGCCGACTATCGAACCCACACTACCTGTCGACCTTATGTCGTGGGGGTCCTCCGCTAGCTCTAGCTCCAGCGACATATCGCCACCTACCGAGGTGGGGGAAATTCCCGGCAACACCAGCGAAGCCCTCGATATTGAGGTCGGCTCGTCCGATGACGATGGCGACCCCGCTCTCCCCGACGATACCGTCGAGGACGCCGTGTGGGTCCCACCCGTACCTGGCGACACCGTCACACTACACCAACCAAGGACAATGAACCAAAAACTGAGGATGCTGGTGGGTTTCATATCAGCGAGCACCGTGGGTTTCTCCTTCTTGTCATTTCTGTGTGAAGCTATGGGCAAGGTTAGCGATGGTGTCAACCGCACCGCGCGTCTTAGCCGGTCATTAACTTGTCCGGGGGCGTTTGTTAGGTGCGAGCTTGTAAGCCATGAGGTGAATGTTGCATCGAAATTGCATCATTTCCTCAAGGTCCACCATTACTTTATCATTTTACTTTATCATTACTTTATGATATGCTCAACCTCTTAGGTCACGGTATTTGTGTGTTTTCGTACTTGCACCGAAAGTATATTGGTACACACACAGTTTGACACACACGGTGTGTGTGTGTGTGTGTGTGTGTGTGTGTGTGTGAGTGTCTGTGTGTAATGTGTGTGTGTGTGTGCGCGCGCGCGCCAGTGCGTGTGCCAGTGAGAGTGTGTGTGCGTGTGTGTGTGTGTGTGTGTGTGTGTGTGTGTGTGTGTGTGTGTGTGTGTGTGCATTTATGTATGTATGTGTGTGTCAGTGTGCCAGTGTGTGTGTGTGTGTGTGTGTGTATGTGTGTCTGTGTGTGTGTGCATGTGTGTGCGTATGTGTGCCAGTGTGTGTGTGTGTGAGTGTATCAGTGAAGGCTGTAATTATAATTACGAAAATGTTAACCATTATTGTCATTGTCTCCAGGCAATAAAGCACAACCGTTATGTCATTATCCGGCCGGCAGACTTCATCAGCAACGTTTGTATTGCGCATGGTCGCGGTTGCTGCAAGGCAGTGCGATCAGATAGATTCCTTTTCAAAGGGGATGCTCGCGTTTCTCCATTGGTTATAGGTAGAGTATGCACAGCCACATTTGTCCTAGCAAATTCACCATATAGCCGGAACCCAAGACTATTGGTTCCGACTAGCGACTACCTTACCCGGTATTTGCGCTACCGAATGTTGGAAACTAATAAAGTTTCACGTCTCCGCTTCCCACCCCTACTCAGCTCTAACTATCAAGAACTTCGCTGAGATTTTAAGTAAGACTTTGGTCTACAACGGGCTACAAGATCACGTTGTGCCCGCCCAACGTCGGGGAAGGACATTATCCATACCTTTGGCCGAACCGAAACGGATCCTCTAAGACGAGCGCGTCCACGTCCCCGGTAACTTTGGCCGCCCCAAAAAGGGCCGAAGCAAGCAAGCTGCCTCCGGTGCTACCGCGACGAGGGTGTCCTTCACTGAGCGTCTTTCTACCGCGTGCATTGTGAGGTTCCCTTGTGTATGCCCGGCTCCCGCCACAGCCGCGAATGCTTCGAGCACCACATGCGACTCGACCCGGTCGCCCTTGGCAACATGAAGCGGGTCCGCACGGAATAAACACGCCCCATTGCTCCGCCCCCGCTATCCAATATCCTTCTCGCCTCCACTGTTAGGCGGGCGTGGTGATATCATACCGTAGGATAGGGATGGTCCCTCGCTCAGGAGCGCGAAGTCGGTTGTGAAGACGAGATTGAGCTTAGGCGTGTCACCCGCTACTTAAAATATTCATTGAATGTACATAGCGGTATGTAACAGAAAAAGTACCGATTATGAAAGCGCGTAATCATACAGACCGGTGTATGATACATCATACACAAATCTCCGAGGAACTAGCAGTCTAGGAAGGAGTCTAAGATCTTTATCTACCACCGAGTGTGTAAGAATGCCTACGACGCAACCATGTGACCACTTGTATCCACATGTTGACGTTTTTTAGGTAGAGTCCTCCATCCATGCACAAGTCGCGAATTCAACTTTGCTAGTGCAACAACTTTTGCTAAAATCATTGGGCTACGACAATCAACGGACACCAGACACAACACGGCAACAACACATTCATGAGCCAACGAACTACGTCAACGGCTCGGGTGGTATCGAAGGGAACATAACCCCGCCATTTAGAGCCGCACTACCCGACGACGCGTGAGTGGGTACAAGACATGCCGACGGCCTATTCTGAAGGACTACCGGCGGCGAGCGTCACTCGACCAAGCATGTGGCGTTCACGCCACGGCGAGGGCGACAAGTTTCTAACAGAGGAGCGACGCATCACTTCTAGAGATGAGTATCGACACCTACTATGCTATGGAACGTATCATACAACCATCGGCCCGGCACCCGAAACTCTTATGGACGCGATTCGACCGGAAACCTATTCCTCGCAAACGGAGGCGGACGCTTGGGGTCTATTCGACGCGACCTACAAAACGCACACAACGTGGTGTAACGCGCACGAGGAAAAGCTTAGTACTTGCGACCCTTCAAGTGCAAGACGCTGCTCACGGGGGACGAAAGGGTCGCCAAGCGGCTCGTCTACTCCAAATTCTTCTACTCTAAGGCAGGGGACCGGAGTGCGAACGGGGTCGACGGCCTCCTCGCCGCACTCAACGACAAACGCCTCGAAGTCAGCCTACACGCCGCAGCAATGGCACAAATATGAATCCAGTTCAACTGACAACCGACACGAGGGGGGCAACCCCGGCCAGGCAACAAGGGCGACCCAACATGAGGCAAACCTAAGGACAAGTGGCCGGCCCCGATCAAGGGAAAGTCGGAGGCGAAGCCCGACAAGCCCAAGCCCCGCCTACACTCTAAGCCGAAATGGAGCACGAGACACATGGCTGACGAGGTGAACCGCCGGGCCGATTCCTGCAAACCTGATTCCGCGTACATGCTTTATCGCATGCGGCGAAGTTGGAAAGAGTGGGCGCATATCGGCGCGAGCGTGCAATCCTACAAATGGATCCGGGAGCGGGTCTTTATCCCCTTTCGACACAACCGACCACCACCACCCTTCAACCAAGGTTTATCACTAGTGGACGCCACACCGGAGCAACTCGTGTTCGTCGACGCGGAACTAACAAGATTTGACGCGGAACTAACAAGATTTGTCGCGGCAGGAGCGTGGGGGCACTCTTCAATCAACATGTTCGTTTCGAGGCTGTTCCTCGTCCCGAAACCCGGGAAGAACCAATGACGTCTCCTCTGCGATCTACACCACTTGGACGACTATTGCGCAAGAAAACGCCTTAAGATGGAAACTCCACTCGGCGTCCAATACCTCAAGCGGCGTGGCGACTACATATTAAGCTTACACATGCAGGACGGAGTCTACACCTTGAGGATCACCCTAGAGCTTCGCGACTACTTTACGATAAGCTTTCGCGGCCATCTGTATCGCCTTGCCAGACTACCGATGGGGTGGTTACTATCACATTTCTATTTTTGTCGCCTCACGGAGACCTTCGTTCACCACCTTCGGACACCGGATCCAGCGAGCTCCCCCCTCCTTTGCCAGAAGACGAGACACTACCTCAGGAGAAAGCGATGGAGAGGAACGAGAGTGTTGCCGTACGTCGAGGACTTTTTGTTATTCGCCTCTTCCGAGCAAGAAGCACTCCAAGTCCACGAGCGCGTCGACAAGCTCCTCGATCGACAAGGAATGCTTCGCTACCCAACCAAGGGATTCAGGGAGCCAACAAAGATTGGGCACCACGTGGGCATCAACATCGACTCATCAACGGGGTATTTTTTCGCCCCCGTAGACAAGCTGCCGAAGATAAGCACAAAGGCAAGACCGTAAACTCGTGATGGCTACCGGTGCAAGACTTACAATCACTCGCATGTCAAGCGCATTACCTTTTCTCGCAATCCATGCAGTTCGCTTCTTCCTCGGAGAGCTACAATGCGTCACCGGCGACATAGAGAGCGGCAAGGTCATGATGACTACACATCTTAGATGCAATGATGACCATAGGTACTAACTCAGTCAAACGGAAAACTGTTAGCACTAGCATCCCGTTACCTAGTGCTTATGTACAAGGTAGCTACTTGTCATCCTAGTAATTAGTGTTATGTTATTAGCGGTTCTCTATTTCCCCGTTAGTGGCGGTCGGCCGGCCATGCCGGTGCCTTCGCCGGCCGCCATCTCTCTCCTTCTCACCTCTCTAGTCACCACACATTGCCCCTTGTGGGGCCGGCACGACCTACATGTAACTATCCGTTCCGGGGAGAGGCCCGAAGATACGCAGGACGGAGGTGGGTCGCAGCCGGAGGAGCGGCACGGTCTGGCGGCGGAGGTCGGGAGGATCTCCCGCCGCCGGAAAAACCCGTTACGGGGGGTTTTCGGCTAAATATTCCCGTACCCACCATCTTTTGAGGATAGCCGATCCCCAGGCCCTACCCGTTCCCCTCCCCTAGTCGGTACCCGGCAATCGACATGCTGCCTCAGACAGTGTGCCCCGGGTTATCGCAACGGCACACTGGTCATATAGGCGGACCCCTAACAACGTAAACCACCGGGGGAGGGTGCGGCCGGCTCAGGCGATCAGATGGGTGGCGGAAACAGACGGCAGAAGGACATGGGACAAGAGACATCTGGCTCGGAGGCATGAGAGCCAGCCGGACACCGTCCGCAGCCTAGCTATTTTCTCCTCCTAGCCCCCGCAGGAGGGGAGAAGGCTAGACTAGGTGGAGAGTCGCGCCGAGCAGAGCGACTACTATCTCCGATATATGGGACGGGGTTGAGCACGGATCGAGACGGGTCCGACGACGACCTGGGCGAGGGGGGTTTTCCACCTGCCTTTCCCTCTACCTCCGGCACGACCGGAGTCGCACAAAAGCCGAGGTCAGGCAGGTTCGACTCGACCAGCTCAAGCAGATCAACCTTCCTGATCAGCGACCCCGACGCGGCTGGAGCAGGCCGCGTATCGTGGAGACTAGCGACATCTTATATTTCATACAGTTTCCAAAGAAAAATACGTATAGCTCAAAAAATTATAAATACATGGATACGGGTATGTTTCAGACGGTATCGTTACTGCCATTGGAAAGGTTGGGATTAGTGGTTCACGGTCTGCTCCTGCTTATAAGTCCAGTTAGGCATAGTACACGGGGCGCCCAGAGACAGCAACCGGTTTATACTGGTATTGTTGTAAACAATTTCATTACATTTCATTAGTACTATCACTGTTTTTTCCCGAGGCAACGTTGCAACGCTCACTTAACTTAGCGAGGAGCTAATATTTCCCACGGCGAACGGGGGGCTCAATGCTCTTTACGATCAGCGCCCGTCTATGCTTTTACGTGCCTACACGCTCCTAACAACCTTGTTTGCTTCTTCCTCGCCGGTCGCTCTCATGCGTCGGCTAATCCGCCAATGGACAGTTTTCCCCGCTACATGATGGAACCTTGTACATTCCGCAATACATTTGGAACCGCTTCATATCGGCAACTCGCCGGTAGCGGCTCGTTCCTGTGAGCACATGTCGCTACACCTACCCGGCTTGAGATACACGTTACAAGCACTACACCTTCGACCAAGATGGCACCTTCCTCAACGCAAGCTAAGAAGACGTCAAGACCTCGGCTACCTTGAGGGGGGTGTTGGTACCAACATCCCATTTCCTAGTGCTTGTGTACAAGGTAGCTACTTGTCATCCTAGTACTTAGTGTTATGTTATTAGCGCTTCTCTATTTCCCCGTTAGAGGTGGTCGGTCGGCCGTGCCGGTGCCTTCGCCAGCCGCCATATCTCTCCTTCTCACCTCTCAAGTCGCCACAAGCGGCCCGCTTGTGGGGCCGGCACGACCTACATGTAACTATCCGTTCCCGATTCCATCCAGTGACCAGTGGAGACAACGTGCCTGCACACCGATAGCTCGGGCTACGGATGGGGCGCGGTGCTCAACAATCACAAGTGGGCAAGGAGTTTTTGGAGCCGGTGCGACGAAGCTATGCACATTACATGAAAGAAGTTGAAGGCCGTCCGGCTAGCGGTGAAAACTTTCCTCCCACAACTCGCGAGGAAAAACATTCTACTACACGAGGACAACCAAACGGTGTGCTACATCACTCGCCGGACTCACTTCACGGTCACCGGGTATGATGACCGAGCTACACAAACTATGGCAACTATTGGACGCGAGCGGTATCAACGTCCGAGCCCGCTACATCCAATCGGCGGCGAACGTTTGGGCAGACCGACTCACCAGACACATCGACGACCATGACTTGCAACTCGACCCGGTCTTATTCGCGGAACTCGACTCCCGGTACCGACCACACAGCATCGACCTCTACCACACTACAACGGAGGATGACCCGATCCCACCTGTGAGGCGGTGGACGCCCTACACCTTCCGGACAACCAATGGTTCCGCGAAAACAAGTGGCGCAGCCCCCCGTGGCCCCTACTACCCAACCTCGTAATCAAATTACGTCCGAGTAGAGCATAAGCTACGGTGATTACCCCCACATGGACGGGCAAGGTGTGACACCATGCACTCACCGAGATGGCCGTGGAAGAACTCACCATCTCACCTAGAGAGTGTAGGGACAACTTGTTTTGTCCAGTTCGACGAGCCGTGCGAGGTGTGTTAGGCAAACCTCATTGGCCCGTCACGGTGTTCCGCATTCCCTTCCGGCGTGGATCTACCTTATTATGCGCGGTGCCGTGAGCACAACCTTTAGTGCCTTCGCTAGCGGGCAGGGGCCTCCCGCCACGCGACCCAGCACACTAGCTACACGCAAGCATGCACGAAAGTATAGCGTCGAAGTTGCAGAGTGTACCAATCCTTGGACGGACTCTATGCGCCCGTACATGTCACGTATTATGGGCTCGGACGTTCTCGGTGCACAAACTATCACCTTAGAACCGCATGGGCTCCTTACACGTCCGCTACCTACGGCATTACTATTCAGTGGTACTTGTAATTATGCGGAGACCAACAACTATACCCCCCCCCCCCCCCCCCCCCCGGAAGCCGGTAACCCCCTACGATGGCCTGAACTGTTACCTAGCTTGGCAACCTCGGCACGATCAAGGCTTCGAGCTTACAACCTTATCTTTGAGCGGTAAACAGCTTCTGCAAGGACCACGGACGCGAACCGGTCGCACTGGGCGACCTTGTCCCACGCGTACGCAAAGGACTAGCGGCGTCACCGGTGAGTATTTCGCGTACGATCATCCGCGTACCACTACCGGCCAAGTTAGTATTTCTCGCCTTGGTACGCGCAGAGGCTGTCCGCCTCGACATACTGCACCTAGGTAATACGGACGTACCATGAACCGAGATCGGCCACACCTACCGACACTCCTATCTATTGCGTTTATTGACGTTCCTCGGAGGTGAAAAAGTGTAAGCAACCGCAGTAATTACCACAGTCCCCATGCCTAAGCAATAACAACATACATGATTTGTAATCAAGAAAATACAGATATTCAAATAGATATACTTGCCAATAGTTCAAAATGAAAGTTGCTGATGGACTGTCACGATGCACGGCCCGCTCCTACCGAACCGGGATGCCGACCGGCCCAGGCCAATCGGTGTTCGAGAGGGGCGACGGACCAGCCTAATCTAACTCCCGCATGGCTCCGGTCTTGTCGGAGATACGAGGGAAAAGCTGGCAAAAAATCCTCCTCATGTAGTCGCTCGTCGGTCCCGCCGTCGCATCTCGTACGCCCCGCCTCCTCCCGACGCGGCACCACTTTATCGGGCACCCCCTTCGCCTCGAGGAAATGCGGGAGGTACCTAAACTACATTACAAAAATACTAGCGCTCTTGCCTCCGCGAAAAATCCCCCCCCCCATTATGTCCCCGGCAATTTCTGCGTTGATACCTGGGTTCCAATCGCGTGCGGGCCTTGCGCCCCCCCCCTCCCCCCCCCCTCCGATTGCGCGTCTAACCAGCATTCGTGTTTTGAGTGTGGGACTCCGCGCTTACCCGGGCCCACACTCTATAATATTAAGTATGGTGAGCGTCAGTGGGGGACGAAAGAGGGAGATTGGGTCACCGTAGCCATGTCCGACGGGCCGCGGGGCGCGGAATTATTTTCAAAACCCTCCGTGCCTGGTTCACCGGTAGCGGCCGACCCGAGCGTTGTCGTCGCCGGATCGTGTCGGTCTCCCAGTTGCGACCATCCCCCTTGCCGCCTAGGCGCACTCATCCCCGTGGGAGGTGTAGCCGAGCGACGTAAGTCTGCGGACAATGAGCGCCATGTCATGGTGTTGCTTCCCGACTAATTGCCTTAGATCCCGCGCTATAGATACGCCCATATCATCGTCGCGTCCCCAGAAATAAAAATGGGCCCACCCATATCATCCGCATGACGTTAACCACTCCCGTATCCATGCATACGCTTCCGATTTCTGTTGGGGGAACTAAGGGAGATCGGTGGGGTAGGGTAGGGCAGGGATCCCTACGCAATGTATCGTAGTTATTCATTTTCCAAAACGCCCTTCGTACAAGGCTTCCCGACAGAGGATGGTCCTAAGGATCCCCACCGCCAAACCGAGTCGCTTCTCCAGCTGCGACTGTCCTTATGCATGCTTTACGTTGTACTTCACCCCCGGGGGAGGCCTGACAGGCAAAGGTTTATTTAGCGGCTAGCGAGTGCCCTACAATGGCGTTGTATCCCGGCTGTCCCCTGCCTGCTCCAACACCCGCAACCACCGCTGATCCGGCCGTACTCTCCTCGCCTCTACGCACTCATGAGATATATGCCCCACCCCCCAAGTAGGGGCGCCGTATCTTAGTAGTATCCGGTGACGAAAAGCATATCGGACGGGCCGAGCGGGTAGCGTACATAAATTAGTTTTGAAAGGCCTTCGTCTATGGCTTTCCCGACAGTTGTTGATCACGCGGATCCCAGCTATCGGCCCACTCCACCTAGCCCCCTAACCGTGCCATGCCTAGCACGGCAATAGGGTTACCAACGCCCACCACGAAAAGGTGAGGGTGAGTGCCGACGGGCCTTCAATGCGCCCCCCTCCGGGGCCGTCGCCGATAAGCCGCCAACGAGAGACAAAGTTAACCCTAATGATTGTTGGTGCGTTACGACTATGCCACGAGTTCGCTCATCTCATTCACGAGGTGGAATCCCACGAGTCATTTTATGCTGTCGAGATTAAGTGGAGAAGAAATTGTCGAACTGACGCCATAGACGGGTACTTTGGCGTCTCGATCGCCTTTGTGTCCCGCCAGACTTTGAGCTATGACTAAGATTCATGTATGAGTTCAATGACAATCAGTTTGCAAGCCACAAAGGAGTTGTAAGCACTCATGGCAAAGCACTCGACACATTCTGGTGGAAACGAAGTCGCCAATATGTTAAATAACTATGTAAGCGTTGCGTCGTGTGTCGGCGAGCAAAGATTCAACCGCGGATGGTTGTTGCTCTCGACCCCCAAGCAACATGTTCACCCCCAGCCGTGACACACATTTTGCTTTGACTACTAGACACACTTGCATGTGGGCAATGGCTTCGACAATGTGCTAATTGTGGTCGGGCATTTGACTCGCATGGTCCATTTTCTGCCATGCATAGAGACTTTTACAACAAAGGAAACTGTAAGTTTGTGTTTACATGGAATCTACAAATTGCACGGACTGCCTCGAGTGCTCGTGAGCGACCGCGATCCTAAAATCGCAAGTGCCTTCTAGCACGCGCTTGGGAGACGCATAGGAACACGACTCAATATATCTTCTAGTCGACGCCCAAAGACGGATTTGTCAACGGAGCGTGTCAATATCATATTTTAGCATTCAGCAATCATTTCGCTATTTTTGCTGCCACGATGGATCAAACTTGACCGCCTTTTTGCCCCTGATCGAGTTTGCGTACAACGCCACATATGCACTCGGACTTGAGCGCACACACATACCTTTTGAGGCGAATTTTGGCTCCGCTCCGGAGGATTCTCCATGCATATTGTGGAGCATGCGACCTTCAATCCCATTTTCGCAAGACGCAATGGAGCGGTTACAACAATTTAAGTACGTGTTTGGTACGATCTATGTTAAAATTGCACAAGGATGATAATTGTGTTCTAGACCGTCGACAACACCGCACTTCATTCGGCGGAGGAGACAAGGTGACAAGGGTTACACGTAGTCTTTTCTTAAGCGGACAAACTAACTTGAAGCTGTGTTATCGATAGTTTGAATCTTTTATAGTCAAAGAGCATGCCGGTAAGCGCATTTACAAATTAAACTTCCATGCTACAAGCGCCCGCCGGCGGCCTCGGAGGGGGGTGTTCTCGCAGGCCCGTCGGCACTCACCCCCACCTCCTCGTGGTGGGCGCAGGTAGCCCTATGGACGTCCCATGCCTAGCACGGTAGGGACTAGGCGGGGTGAGCCGACATGTGCGATCCGCGAGATCATCAGTCGTCGGAAAGGCCATTTACACATGCATTTTCAAAACAGTTCATGTACGCTACCGGGCCCAAGATCTCTCGCTCGTCCGATATATTTTTCGTCACCGGATACTACTCAAATACTGTCGTACCTTGGGGTGGGGGGAGGTTGGGGCATGTACCTCAACCGTGTGTGTGTGTAGTCGAGGAGAGTACGGCCGGATCAACGGTGAGTGACGGGTGCTAGAGTTTGAGAAAATAACCAGGAAGCACCGATAGGTTAGGGCGCTAGCTAGCCGTTGACTAGCCCTTTGATTATCGAGCAGCCCCGGGGGGTGAAGCACGACGTGGGGTAGGCGGGAGGACAATCGAGTTCGGAGAAGTGACTCGGTTTGACGCCGACGATCCTTAGTATCAGCCTCCACCGGGAAGACTAGTACGGAGGGTTTTTTGAAAAACTAACAATTACCGTATCCCATGGATCTCCCTTAGTGGTGGATCCATGCCATGCCCTACCCCATGGATCTTCCATAGTTTCCCCAACAGAAATCAGAAACGTATGCATGGATACGGGACTAGGCGCCCGCCGGCGGCGCAGCGGCGGCGGCCCCGGAGGGGGGTGCGCTCGCAGGCCCCTCGGCATCCCCTCACCTCCCCGTGGTGGGCGCTGGAAACCCCGTAGCCGTGCCATGCCTGGCACGGTAGGGGGCTAAGAGGGCCGACAGCTCGATCCGCGGGATCTGCAGCTGTCGGGAAAGCCATGTACACAGGGCTTTTGAAAAAAAAATTCTGTGCAATACCGACGCCAAGATCTCCCGCTCGGCCCGTCCGATATGTTCTTTCGCGTACATATACTCCTAAATACAGCCTTACTTTGAGGGTTGGGGCATGTACTACGGCAGCGTTTGATGGCGAGGAGGGCACGGCCGGATCAGCGGTGGGAGGCGGGTATTGGAGCTGGTGCTTGCCGGCCGGGAAGCAGCGCCAGGAAAGGGCGCTCGCTAGCCGTCGACCAGCCATGTGTCAGTCGAACCTTGCCGAGGGGTGAGGTACGACATGGCACAGGGCGGTGGCTAGTCGCAGACGGAGGAGCGGCTATATGAGGCGGCGGAGATCCTGAGGATCAGCCCCCGCCGGAAAGCCCTGTACGGAGGGCTTTTTTCGGATACTAAAAAAAAATGTCCGTACCCGGCGTCGAGCTAGTTGGGGAGCAGCACCATGGTATGGCGCTCACTAGCGAGCCGCTACGTCGTCCAGCATCATCTCCCGGGGGGAGGAGTTAGCTGGGACGGCAAGGAGGACGGTCGCGACGGGAGGAGCGACACGATCAAGCGGCGACGACCCTTTGGGTCGGCGCCGCCGGAAAGCCCGGCACGGAGGGTTTTGTTTAATTCCGGGCGCCCGCGGCCCGCCGGATCCGGCTACGGTGACCTGCCCCCCCCCCCCTCTTCGACACCCACTACCCCGACAGACCTTCATAATCCTAGGATTCCTTGAGCGTGGGCCCGGGTGAGCGCGGAGGCCCCCGCTCAAGAACAAGCTGCTCGGTGGACGCGCGATCAGAGGGGGGAGGGTACGGCCACATGCCGGCAAACCGACAGGTACCCGGGTACCAGACAGAAAAAAAACCGGGGAAATGAGCGGGGAAAATTCAGGCGCGGAGGCAGGAGCGCTAGTTTTTTTTCTATGTATGTGTGTCTCGGTCCCCCCCACATGTCCTCGAGGTGATGGGGGACCTCGACACGGAGGGCCGCCGCGTCGGTGGACGCGGCAAGACCTTGGGGCGGGGTTTACGGGATGGAGCGGCGGGATCGACGAGCGACCGCGCGAGGAGGGGTGTTTTGCCAGCTCCAACTTCGGCAAGACCGAAGTCACGCGGGAGCTAGATTAGGCTGGCCCGTCGTCCCTCCCGAACGCCGACCGGCCTAGGCCGGTCGACACCCCGGTTTGGTGGGAGCGGGCCGTGCATCGTGAAGGTCGAGCAGCAGTTTAGTTTTGCATTTCTCGACACGTGGATTTATTTTTAGATCTGTATTTCTTGATTATAAAATTATTACGCTGTTACTGCTTAGGTGGGGGGACTGTGGCAATTACTGCGGTTGCTTACAGTTATATAACTCCCGAGGAACGTCGACACACATTGCAGATAGGTGTGTCGATAATAAATGTACTTGGTCGGAGAGACCCGGGCCCAACTTGCTAATAAGTCATGTATGGCGAAGTAGAGTGGCCCGTGAGACAACAGCCGGTCCAGTTTGCCGGGACATGTTGTAAACAATTTCAATTTCAATACGGGACTAGTTACCGTGATGCCTGCGGATGATATGGGTGGGCCTATTGCTCTTTCGGGGGACGCGAGGATAATGCGAACACAACGCAGAAAACGAACCTTTTTACATACATTTCAACTTAAGCGCACTCTGTACTACATTGCACACTGCTTTTGACACCTCCGAACGTCCCACAAACCCCAACATGTCTAGTTTAGGTCTTGCCTAGACTGTACGGACTGTGTGCGCCCTCGTGGTGGCCGTACTTGTTAAAGGTGGTGCTTGATAGAGGGGCTAGCGATGGTTACCGTATTAGGGCATGTCGACTAACCATCGGTAAAACATACCATTTCTCAACAGCAACACGTCGAAACCCGCAGGCAGTATGCCTTTTCAGTCCAAGAGGCAGCGAGCGGCAATAAGACGGCAAGCGAGGGAGCATGCCGTGGCTGCGGAAGTATCCGTTGCAGGTAGTCGCCCGAGTGTCGGAGTGGGGCAGCGACGAGGCGGCGTCGGCATCATCGTCAACAAAAGTAGCAACAACGACTCACCATCCCGCGCTGACACTGCCAGCGCGAGAATCCGTGAAACAACAACCGTGCATAATTTGCAGTCACGCGCCCGCGACCTCCGCCGAAAGGTAGTTAGTTCAAATGAGGCGGAGAGGTACTGGAGGGCGAAGGTTGACAACCATAAGGCTAATGAAAAAAGTCTGCGATCGCAAGTATCGGAACTGGAAAGGCAAATTGTCGAGGGAGAGACTAAGCGCAAGAAGATTCAGCAAGAAGTGGCACGGCTGAAACGCAAGATACTGGAGAAGCATGGCGCCGATTGAGGAGGCGCACCGGGAAATACTGCCAACAACAATGGGAGTAGCAGCAACGTGGAGGACAGCGGTAGTAGTGACGACGCCGAGGCCTAGCCTCACCGCCGGCGGTCTCATTATCAGCGGCAAAGACCGAGCGGGCTTTCGTACAAACTTCGAGATACCGCTTCACGCGCGATAGTGCAAAGGTACATCGGACGCAAAGCTGAACAGTTAGAGAATTGGTTGACTCAGGCTGTCGGTAACGACGACAATTGGCAACGTGTGTTCGGCGGGGACGGCGAGGAGGAGGCGGGCGATCGCAGTGGGGATAGAGAGCACATACGCGGGGAGGAATTGCGTGAGGCAAGGGACCTGGCTGGACATCCCTTTGATGTTCGAGCAGCACACACACCCCGTTTCACTTTGGGTATTTGCTAGCGAACTACCCGTAGCTCCTTAGTGCTATTTTGTAATATAAGCAATTTAAGCATGTGTTCAAAGCAACCGAGGAACGTGCATTGCATGCGACAAGAGACCTGTGGGAGCGAAATGGGTTGCATGTCTACACCGATCTGAGGCTGTCACAAGATGCATATCAACGTCTTATCAACCTAACAACGCGCAAATGGGATGAGGACATGGAAGATATCGTGAGATTGGTGTTGCCAGGAGGGGCTCAGATGTGGAAATGGCCAGCCGTACCTACAATGCTACAAACCCAAGAGCAGGAGTTGAACGCAATAGGGTTACAATCGTCCACAGACTTAGTGTCGACAACATTGGATCTATCACTAGTGTTGCAACAACGTGCACGGAGGCTGCTGAAGGAAGGACTGATCAAGCCTGGTGAGGAATTGCGGGTGCAAGTGATTGCCGATGCTTCCGGGATTTTTAACTCCACTAGAACAAATGGGACTGTGGTGGTGCTGAAGGCGATTTCTTTGCGTATTATTGATGCTATAAGCATAGTCAGATTACCAGTCGATACGTTATACTGAAAATGTATTTTACGTGCACAATGATGTGCACAGATTGTATATGACGACAGCTCAGTGGTAGGTGCGAAGGGAAAGGAGGGTTTTCTCGTCAATTGAGTGGAGAACAACCTGCCATGCTCCTTCTATCATCGTGATGATTGCTGCGAGGACATCATGCGGAGCTGCCCAGGAATTCCAGAGGCTATGTAAAACCTGGTCGCTGAAGGTCTTATTGTGAACGGGAGGCACCACACTGTGCAATCATGTATGGGTGGAGGCCTCAAATTGCTTAACGGATGGCTAGGGCTGTGTGGGTGCTCGTCGAAGTACCCGTGCATTTACTGCAAGGCAAGAAAAGAGCACCTATTCAGGACAAATTCAGCTTGGGATCCCTTTGGTGGACTGCCTCAACGAACGATTCAGGAAATGTCGCAGATGGCGCACGTAGTTTTGGACTATGATTATGTTTGCCCTGCTCCCGGTGCGTTTCAATATCATTCGATTGCGATTTACATGTGTGTGTGTGTGTGTGTGTGTGTGTGTGTGTGTGTGTGCGTGTGTGTACGTGTGTGCGTGTGTGTGTGTGTGTGTGTGTGTGTGTGTGTGTGTGTGTGTGCGTGTGTGTGTGTGTGTGTGTGTGTGTGTGTGTGTGTGCGTGTGTGTGTGTGTGTGTGTGTGTGTGTGTGTGTGTGTGTGTGTGTGTGTGTGTGTGTGTGTGTGTGTGTGTGTGTGTGTGTGACTTGCGGATATGTGTAATGGTTTGGCAGATTGTGCTTCCTCTGTCACTACGGCCAGTGAGACTCCATCGACGGAGGGCATGACTTCGAGCAAGCGCCAAGCCTTGCAGCAACAACACTTCGGCCAATGCAGAGGTCGCCAACCCTTTATGCCTATGCCTAGCGTGATGTACTACATCGCGGACATCTTGCACAACCTACTGAGGGTGGTGCCACAGATTTTTCGTCATACCGTACAAGAAAATTGTGATGAAGAGCAGCTCAAGCAGGCTGGGCAGTGGTGCTACGAGAATTTATCCCTGATTATCAGTGACGATATCTATCTCCAGACCGAAAAGGGTGTGAAGAAGCTGAACGTTTTTGCAGAGAGCTGGCCGACTGAGGTCGACATGCCGTCTGCTCCTTGACAACTGCGATACTATCCTGAAGATCGCCATTAAAAACCACCGCAGTGGCGAGATGAATGAGGATGTCTACGCGGAAGCACTGGCAGTTTGGGACTCGTTCTTCCTTTTCAATGATGCTGTCACGAGAGGATGCGATGACGCCGAACCAGTGGCTGTGGAAGCGCATGCGCAGGAATTGGACAATCTGGGCGCCCAATTTATGGCTGCATACTTGGATGTGGCCGCTGACTCTCACGTGACTGTCTACATGCACATTATGGCGTGTCACATGGGCGACCTTGTGAGACAATGGGGTGGCTTAATGAAATGATGTAGGCAAGGAGCCGAGGCCATGCACTAGATGACAAGTTCTTTGCCCAAAAGCGCTCACCAAGGAGGGGGGAATGTGTCGAAGGTGGTACACACCCGAGTGCATATGACGATGAAGATGCGAGCCCAACCATCACGCAGGCAGCGGCTTCGGCACACTAGAGGGCATGTCACAGTCACTGGCCACGTGTCGAAGGCCAAGAGGGAGGCTCACGAGCAAACCCAAAACAAACTCAAAACCAAGTACCCTACCCAGAACTTTAATGAATCTCGTGCAGTGAAGAAGGCAAGGGGCGAGTGACAAAAACGTAACAACAGAAATGATTGCATATGATTGCCTACCGCCGGCGGCGCTTGCTAGATGCTGCATGATATGCCCCCAAAAAATTTGCCATCTATGCGTCATATTGATAAATGCTCGTTGCTGGGGCTGGCACCTCCGACAGCTCCATGGCATGCTTTACACCCGCTGCCTTGTCTTGGCCGTTGAACATGGGGCCCCGGCTGGGCGAGTATTGCATGTTGTGCTTGAGGCGCTCCCGCCCCTCAGGCACGACCATCAACCGCTCGTTCCTCTTCATATCTCTAGGTACTCTCCTTCCTCCTCCAGTTTCTTCTCCCGTGCCGTGCACCTAGCGTCCGCAGCATTCCACGCCTCGACCACTCGCAGGTGGTCAGCATAGGTCGCGAAGTCAACCTTGCTCTTCGTCAGGCGCGGGTGGTGATATGGTTTTGTTGTGACTGGTAAGGCTAGTGAATACTTTATCATCCCCCACACTGGGCGCGAGGTGGGCTGGGGAAACGTCCAGCTTGCTGCCCGTTGCTGCAGGTGCTCAAAATCAGGCAGATGAAGTTTGCTGTTGTAAATCTCCGGCTCGTCCCTAACAGATTGCATAAACTTGAACTGCGCATACTCGCGCTGATTGCAGTCCCATGGGGGGAGGTGGGGGTACCTTGACAAATCTGCGTCTTCGGCCCCCGTCGAAAAAGGATGAGCGGCTGATAGCTTGGGTCGGCATGTGCTTGGAGGATCTACCGTGACTACAACCTTGGCAGTGCTGAACTTGAAGGTAAGCTCCGACGTAACGATACCGTTAGGCCGTTTTCTCAGCGTCTCCGTCACCGTGCCAGGTGGAACGATTATCTTCAGCGTGCTATTCCTCCTTCGGATGTTCCCGTACGCGACGTCCGCGCCTACTTGTCGCGTTAGATGCATCCCAGCCAATTGCTCCATCGCGTACCAAGTATGAAAAACCCATCCGCGAACCCTGCAGCCGACTCCCGACTTCTTGCAGCTCCCACGATCACAAAATTGCACGGAGCGAAACTCGCGGTCCCAAAAATTATATGCTGACTTCCCCGTCCTCGTAGTCGTAACTATGTCCTTCATCCAACTACTTAACGGGTCGGGAGGGAAGCCGACCAACTTCACAACCTTGGACGCGCTTGATATTTTGAAGTCCCGGCCGAGCTCATCGAATGTTGCTGCATGAAACAAAGTCTCCCACGTCTCGCGCTCCACGACCGCCATAGGGGTCAATAGCGGGCCTAGGCATATCGTGCATGCGCTATCTCGGTATCGGGCCGGTTTAGACCGGTACTTTTCGTTGAACTCTTCCGCGAGGCAGTCCGAGCACTCGCCGTCAAGGGTGCGTATTCGCCGTTTTTGAGCCGCCATGGCACTCTCCTGCAAAATACACACCAACGATATACTCAGACTTCATCGTGATATTTCGGCGATACAACAAAACTCAAGAAATCCCCACATGGTTGCATGTGTTTGGTACTAAGCTGGTCATTTCGCAAAAACTCCGGCGGGCATCGGGGATGTTGGTGTCGGCGGTTGCTTTACGGCAAGTGAGAGGGCTAGTGGGTGGTTTCATGTGCCGACAGTGCATACCTGCCGTGGCGACCTATCCGCGTAAGGAGAATATGCAACCGCACACCTTCAGCTTCCGTATTTGATAAAATTGTTGTATTAGCAACACTTGTTCGGAGTTTCAGCGTGAATGGCGCCGCATTGACAGTGTTAGGAACGCGTAAGCAACAATGACGACGAGCGAATGGTGCATGTGCGTTGGCGGCGTGTTTTGACGCGATTCTCGCGTCTGAAAAAACGCGTGTACGATATCAAAATGTCCATTGTACAATACCGGTAAATGTGCTGTGAACGTATAAAAAACGCCGGATCTAAGGCAATACGTCGGGAAGCAGCACAAGGGCATGGCGCTCATTGTCTACCGACTTACGTTGTTCAGCTACACCTCCCACGGGGAGGAGTACGCCTACGTGACAAGGAGGTTGGTCGTAACGGGGAACTCGACACGATCCGGCGACGACAACCCTCAGGGTCGGCCGATACCGAAGAACTAGGCACGGGGGGTTTTGAAATATTTTCGCGCCCCGCGGCCCGTCGGACATGGCTACGGTGCCCCACCCTCTCTCTGTCATCATCTACTGACGCTCATCATACTTAATATTAGAAAGTGTGGGCCCGGGTGATCGCGGAGGCCCACACTCGAAACATGGATGCTCGATAGACGCGCGCTCGGAGGGGGGAGGGTGCGGGCGCTTGGCCGACTCCCCGATTGGAACCTAAGTACCAACACAGAAGTTGCCGCGGACTTGAAAGGGGAAAATTATTTCGCATGGCGGCAGGTGCACGAACAATTTTGCATGGCAGTTTGGGTCCCTCCCGCATGTCGTCGATGCTAAGGGTGTCCCCGATAAGGTGGTGCCGCCCACGGGAGGAGCGGCGGTGACCTGGGGGCGAGACGTGCGAGATGCGACGGCGGGACCGACGAGCGACCACGTGATGATATTTTTTCCCAGGCTTTCCCTTCCTACCTCCGACAAGACCGGAGTCATGCGGGGCTACATTATTGGATTGGCCCGTCGCCCCTCTCGAACCGTCACCCCGGTCCGGTGGGAGCGGGCCGTGCAGCGTGAAGGTCTATCAACAACTTTCATTTTGAATTCTTGACAAGTGTATTATTTCTATATATCTGTTTTGTTTTATATATTTGTTTTATATATCTGTTTGCTTTGATTACAAGTCATTTGATACAAGTATTTTGTTACTTCTTAGGCGGGGGACTGTGGCAGTTCCTGCGGTTGCTTACAGCTTTCAACCTCCGAGGAACGTTGGCGCACACTGCATAAAGGTGTATCGATAGGCGTACCTGGTCGAAGAGTACCCGGCCCAATATTTGCTCTTAAATGTCCAAAGTGGCTGAGCAATTGATAGCCGTTACATAAAAGCCGGTCCATCTTTCTTGTCTTGCAATTCAATTTCATTCTCAATGCATGCTACAGTACGATTACACCCGGTGTTCACGTCAACAATCTGAGACCATGCTCTATTGTTTCGCTTCGACAAGCTCTCCATGTGACGACACATGAAGATGATGATGACCAGCTCGACGTCTATCACATCTCTACTTGGTGTATCAACTCGCTAGATAGACGTTGTGGAAAATACTTGTTGTTCATGACGCACTTTAATGATGACGACATTCCATATGCATGGCACCGAACGAACGAAGTACACGGTACAAGCGCGTTACATGGTTTTCCGGAGACGACCCAAGTTTCCGGAGGCGTGATAAGATTCTCCAGAGAAACCAAACGCGCATTTCCGAGTCCTAGTAACAAGATGTGAGGCACGAGCTAAAGATTGCTACGAGATTAGACCTCAGTGATCAAGAGGGGGGGGGTATGGGTGTGACGAAAATTGCCTTGCAACATTATATTACAGTGCATTATTGTACATGTACTAGTGGCCAATTTGATCCGCAATTTTCTATTGGAAGAACGTACCGCGGTTACGTCGCCACAGCAATAGCTCGAAGACGATGTAAAATATTTTGCTACCAGTAAGGTCAATACGCACAATTCATGTAACATGCTACACGGCGTTGGCGCCCGCCGGCGACATAGTGGTAGCAGCCTCGGAGGGGGCGGTGCGCTCGGAGGCCCGACCGCACTCACCCCCACCTCTTTGTGGTGGGCGATGGTAGTCCTTTAGCCGTGCCACGCATGGCACGGTTGGCGACTAGAGTACTAGACTAGGTGAATCCGGCAGATGTGATCCGCGCGATCCGCAATCGTCGGGAAAGCCTTGCACGGGGGGCTTTTAAAAGTATTATTTGCTCACTACCAACACCAAGATCTCATGCTTGGCCCATCCGTTACGTTTTTTTGCGACTAAGTACTCCTCAGATACCGCCCCATATGGGGGGATGGGCCACCCACATTCTCGGTCGTGTGACGTTCGACGGCAGTAATCCTTCAGCGTAGGCCGTCGGTCGGTCGTCTACTCGTTAACGCGGGTCGAGGTAAGCGTTGTCGGGTAGGGCAGCAATAAAGGATGGGAGTGCGTTCCCTTCGGTACCACCCGAGCCGTTAGCATAGGTTGTTGGCTCTTGAATGTTATGTTGTTGTATGATGTATGTCGTTCGATGATTGTCGTGCCCCTCTGTTTTTAACAAAAGTGGACGCACTAACAAAGTTGAAGTTGCAATTTGTGTAGGGATGGTGGACTCTACTTCATGGATGTCAACATATTGATACAAGCGGTCATGCAAAGAGTCTGACATGGTTGTGTCGTAAGTATTCTTACACACTCGGTGGTAGACGAGAGATCTTAGACACCTTGCTAGATTGCTAGAGTCTAAATGCCGTTTGCGTGAGCTGTATGAGCTCGCGCCAAAGGCCAAAAGTGGTCTGGCGTTGTGTGCGGCGCGTCATATATTGGAGGTCCGTTTTACTAAGGCAACGCCGATAAAAGCTAGCCCGGACGTTTAGACTTACGACGCGTCATGGTGGCGCTTGTCAATGTAGCCCCCGTGTATTTCAAACCTCTACGATCTGCAGTTTTTTTTGGCGCGCCCCCGGGATATGGGAATGGCAGGTAAACCCATATTGACACCTTCTACATGCGGCATTTTGCAAGCACGAATGAGAGTGAAAGTTCTAAACAAACCTGAAACTCGTCATCGATCATGCTCGCGGCTGGGCGGCGCTCGTGTGAGTGCGCAACGTACCATCATTGCACGAGAACCGTACCGTACTGCGCTAATCCCATAACGAGGCCAATGTTGGAGTTTTACCAATTAAAAACCTTCCTATAACATGCAAACAAGAATAAATGGATTCCTTGCATTGACCAAGAAAGGTCTACCCTACCCGTCCCGGCGTCGGCCCATTCGAGTAATGTAAGAAGGAGAAATGCCCATCTCACGGCGCAAAACATTTCGGGAGTGCTACATGAACTGCAAAGACAATCATATGAGGGAGGGCTAGGCGCCATAACTAGAAAAACCTCCCATCTCATGTAAAATGAATTGCGCCATGAAGGGAAGGGGAGACACCACCTAAAGGCAAGGCATTTTTATCTTTAGGGGAGGTAGCGAACCGACGTACAAAACCATTAATCGCTGGGGCTAGTTTCCCAAAATGACGACGGTGGGCATTCGAGCATGATATGTTTTGATAGATTCAAGCACATCCCCGCCGCATGCAGGGCAATGATGGAGTAAACGTTCACGCATGGCAGGAATGCGGGCTAGGCGACGGGCTGTGGGAAATACACGCGTACGAAATTGAATCACGGACTTGGTATTCTAAATCATGGTTGGCATATTTAATAAGAATAAAGCCCTATGACAGCAGCCATAATGTGCCTGGTAATTCTTGTAAATAATTTTCATTTTCGTTTTGAATCATTAATTTAATATTGACACAAAATCATTATTGATTTAATAATAGTAGTCCAACTAGCTATCCAACGATTTAACTACTTCCAATTTTCCAGCTATTTAATGGTAGTCGTCCAGCTTAGGTATTAGGCGCCTTTCGCAAACGCAGGACGAGACGTAGGACGAGATAAATCGCTAACATGTACAAAAACGTACAGAAGCAATTTCGGCCACGTACTTTTACTTTCCCACCCGTACCATTCTGTCCTACGCCTCAGTCGCAGGACATGATGAAATCGGCCAAAATCGGCTATGTGGTCCTAGTATAATATGTCTTAACTTCCTGAGCCTTCCGTTGGAACCTCCGCCCGCAAGATGCTCGCTCGAGTCTCTTGTTAGAGGTCATCTCGCGTGCTGTCACTTGGGTGCCGAAAACCAAAGCTAGCACAATGGCAGACTCGCCTAATTTTGGGATGCTCGGCATGCTTGGGAACGAAATGAGGCGTCTTTCAGGCGGTGGACGCAGCTGGGAGTTAGAAAGTGAAGAGCGAAGCGAGAGCAATGGCGGGGGTAGAGAGACCACCACCCCGAACAGCAACCCCCGAGCCTCCCCTGAAAGCATCGTGAGTGACTTCAGCAACCCCCCAACCCCGAAGTCTCATGCAACCGTAGATGTGGCGGGGGTAGAAGGAGTAGAGGGTGTCGGCGGGGCAACCCGTGCACTTACATGCGCACGCTAGGCGGCGGCGAATCCGCCTAACGGGGAAGCGCATGATTCCGTCGATGTTGTCGGTTTAGACTTAAAACTGATGCAGGCCGTGCATGTCCCTTGTAACCACATACCATGCGATCATAGACGAGGAAAGTGGTGTGGCTTCGGCTTATTTGGGCGATTCACGCTTTAGTAACATCATGTGGTGCCCAAAGCGTCTTCCCCAGGCGTCGCTCCCTTGCGTCGATCGGGTTGTTATCGAGACCTTGGATGCAAACTGGCCTGACGCTTCGGGTGGATGGGTGTTGGACGGAGTGGACTACAAGACAAAGCTGGCGTGGTTTAACGCTGTGAAAGACCGCGTAATGATAACTATTCCCCTTCCGAGAGGCTCTGCGATATCCCTACCTCAACTGTACAAGGATGGTAGTGCAATACGGAATTTTTTCGACGCGAAGATGGCTATCTTCATTAAAGCTGAAAAAATCATCGACGCAACGACAGGGTAGCTGGCGGACAAACTCTCCCGGAATAACGATCCGGTAGAGACTAAAGATCAACCCGTTCATCGTTGGTTCCAAATGTTGGAGGGGGATTACAACTCGGCACAAGTCGATGAGAGCCTGAGGTAAGCATGGCAACGCGTGGTGGAAAAAATCAGAGACGGGGAGGCAACCACTCAGGTGTGTTTTTAATGCGAACATGTTTGTTATGCTTCTCACTCATCATCGCTTACATTCTCATACTCTTGTATCTTGTAGGCAAAAACTTCCGCGGCGAGGACAAAGGAGGAGAGCGAGGCGGCCGCTCCTGCCCGAACTAGAGCGCAAGCAATGCGTCGCACTGGTAGCAAAGGCAACAAACGGCAATTGAATCGGCAAGCGGAAGAAGCATGCAAGGCAGCTTGTGTGGACGCAACTGCGTGGCTGAAGGTATGTGTCTACAAATCATTGCCTTTTCTTATTTTCCGGCAGGTTTTAATCTAACCCTAGTTGCACCACTTGTTCATTTTTTTATTGGTATTTTTCATTGGTATATGCCTACATGCACGTGAAATTCAGAAGGAGAGTGATCCCGAACGACGGGAATTGTTGCTTAGGGATGCTGATCAAGAGGATATGTACGATGATATGCTCGATGTGCATTCGTTGTCTGAGATGTCGAGCAAAAGGCTCGCCTATGTGCTCGATATCGAGGCCCGGCTGCGGGAACCTAGAGGCTTGCATGGCATTTTGTGGCAAGAGAGAGAGCATAGGGAGACTTTAGCTGACTTGACAGCAAGGGAAAAAAAATATCGCAGCAGTGGCGTCAGTAACCATGACGCTGAGACAATGGAGTGGGCGAGGGGTTCGGTGTTGTTACAAGAACACAATATGGAATTGGAGATGGATAGGGCAGCGAAATCTGCCAAAATTGAGGTAATTACTGATACATTCTTTGCATCCCACGCCGTGTAACCTAACAGCCGAAACCGTCTTTGAATATCTGTCTAATTCCAATTTTTTTGCAATCTAGGAAGACAAACTTGTATACCAGAAAGAGAAAGACAAGAGCGGCAGGGACGTGCGGGAGAAGGAGTTGGATATGCGGGAGAAGGAGCGGGAGAAGGAGTTGGATATGCGGGAGAAGGAGTTGGCCAACCAGAAAGAGGTTAAGATGCATGAGATAGATACCCAAAAGGAGGTGGAGCTCAGGAGGCTACAATTAGAGAAGGAGAACAGGGAAGCGGAGCGCAAGTTCATATTAGAAATGATGGAACGCATGCAAAACCGGCAATAATTTAGTATGTCATTTATGAAGGTCTGCCACACACCTCGCTCGACTCCTTGCATAAACCAAGCAGAGGCGTATACACACACACACACACACACACACAAACATACACAAGCAGATGCGTATACAAGCACGCACAGACACACACATACACACACAAGCAGACACAAACACAGTAACATGCACAAGTAGATGCGTATGCAAGCACGCATAGACACAAACAAACACACACACACACACACACACACACACAAGCATATGCGTATGCAAGTACGCACAGACACACACACACGCACAAACACACATGCAGGCACAAACGGCGACACTCACTCACACACACTGACACACACACAAACACACACAAACACACACAAACACACACACAAACACACACGCACACATACACAAGCAGATGCGTGTACAAGCACGCACAGACACAAACAGGCACACACACACACACACACACACACACAAGCATAGTATCATGCACAAGTAGATGCGTGTGCAAGCACGCACAGACACACACACACACACACACACATATCCATCTACGCAATGACATGTAGTGGGGGTTCTTGTTTACATATCTACTCGAATTTGCAATAATGTAAGTACTCTTGAAGAGAGGGAGGGGGTGTATCAAAGAACGAACTTATGGCATTTCCACGCAGGCAAGTTATACACTTTGCAAGGAAAGTGGCAGAGGTATAGAGAACATCGAGTCTGGAATTGCCGATCTTCATGTAATCCACAACATTGAGGAAGGGGAACTTTTGCTTGATGTACCCAAACGCCCACTCCACATAAGTTCTTACTGAGTTCATTTGTTTGGTGTACGTGTCTGCTGTTGATCCTGGCACACGCTCCCCAAGTCCTTTTCGAAACCCGCACTGCACGTAACGGTTCATAGCGTAAGCTGCATCGCCATACACGACCCAATTCGTCCTTGTCTTGCTCTCCAAGTGCTCGAGTGCCTTTACGAGTCGAATGGTGGCCAATAAATACCCACCCCCTCGGCGACCTTCCATAGGTCCGTACAAGTGGTACATGATACCGTCAGGTGATTAAACTCCTTGGTAACGAATACAATGACACTTGTGGTACCCAAAGTGCGTTGTCAGCTGCTCGGTGTAGTTTTCGCTACGGCAAATCTGTAGTTTGGTAGAGTCAATTAAGCCCACCACGCAATCTAGCCCAGCTCCACTTTTTTTGACGATAGCATCAACAAACGTTGCCGCGCGGTTCGGTGGGATACATTTCGTCCCGTTGCTTTCAAAAGCATGGGCAAGCCACTTATCTCGCAAAAAATCCATAGTCGTTTGAAAGACGTGGCACAAAAGAGTCGGCGCGACACCCAAAAGTGCGGCATGCTCCAACCATGTGCCTCTCGACGCCAAATGCAAAAGAATGGCAATGAGCCCCTCCTCCGACGTAAACTTGCATCGATTTTTTGTGCGACAGTGCATCTCACTCATCCCAAGCGAATCGTGCAACACCCAAAATTCTTCCTCGCAAACAGTCCAAAGAGACTCGATACATGTCGGCGGGAAACTCTGGAGGGACCATGTGTTGCTCGGTAAGCGAAACGCTTGACTCCGCCTCCTTGACATCCTTGCCATGTGTAAACCGGACATAATCCAATTCATAGATGCATTCTCGACTTCATCAAGTGGGTCCGTTGGTTCCGAGCACGACAACGACGTGAGCAATGCGGCTCGGAAGAATCCGGTCACGCGTTTGGCTTCGCGCTTTTGGAGCAGTGACCCGATTGTCCGCCTACTCCATAGTGGCTTAACTTGCAATCGAGATGCGACCATTGGATAATATCGCGACTATAGGAGGATAAAACTCGGGCTCGAGTCCCCGCGGCGTGTTGTGACGAAGCACCAAAACTGCCCTTCTCCGCCCGCCATCACCCGTGCTCGACTTGCTCTGGCCTGTACCCGTGAGCATTAATAATCTCGTCCTACATCCAAATCTCGTCCGACAGGTGCGAAATATAGGTCCTATAGGTTTTTTTTTTTTTTTTTTTTGCGCCCCCGGGATATGGGACTAGCAGGGAACCCTCACCGGCACCCTCTACAGGTCCTACAGGTATTTTGACAGCGTGGGAGGGGATGAAATCTAACGGTTTTATAGTACGTTTTTTGTACAGGTTAGCGGAATGTCATCCCGTCCTGCATTTCGTCCTGCGTTTGCGAAAGGCGCCTAACACCTAATACCTAATACCTAATACCCAATACCTGTAAGCTGGTAGTCGTCCAACTTAGGTACTGTCACTCCTGCCCATTTGTTTCCTACAGGGGTTAGGGCTACAGGTAAGTGCCGGGTAGTTAGGGTTTCCCTCCCTGCTTGTCTCTTACCTGTACAGCGACAAGAGGCCTATAGTGAACATGCCTATAGTGAACCTAGGCCTGTAGTGACCGGGGGGGGGGGGGGACGGATTTTTTCCCGGTGTTAAGAGAGGCCTAGAGAGGCCTGTAGTGAATATAGGCCTATAGTGAACCCATGCCTATAGTGACCGGGGGGGGGGGGGGACCAAAGTGGCCAAAATCAAGGGGTGTAGTGAACACCCAGTACTTTTCGCGCCTCCACCACCAGTAACGGTCTACTGCCGTTGTCTACTCCTACGAGCCCTGCGCTTCGTTTTAGGGTTTTTTAGGGTTTAGGGTTTTCCTACGAGCCCTGGCGCAACAATGTGATATCTCGTTGCCAGCCCTCTTGTGAACAAAATAGCCATGTAGTGAATGATTCACTACAGGGCTCTCATCTTGGAGACCCGTAGTGAACATGCCTATTGTGATCCGAGGCCTATAGTGAACAAAGGGGGGGGGGACGCCATGTTCACTATAGGCCTCTTGTCGCTGTACACAGTTTAAGGCCGGTTCTTAGATGAACTTAGCCATCATCCGCGAAAGATGAGATGTTGCCCATTTGTTTCCCCTCCCATTATTTTCCCTGTCAGTGCTCATCTCGTTTTCCTGTAATCCAGTTTCTTTCCAACCGAGGTATATTGACCACAAATATCCGGCACTACCTGCTGTACCTGTACTCATATGATGATCGAAGCGCCTGTATGTACGGGTACTGATACCATTCGCACTGGCAGCAGATCCCGACGACGACCCGACCGACGGACCTGCCTCGACAGCAACTCAGCAGCGAGACGATGCGCGAAGAAGAAGTTTTGTGCTGTTGGAGCGAACTCGTCTCCATCTGAGGACAAGTGGAATATGGCCCCGTGCTCTCTACCTCAGTTGATCTCGCCCGCTGGGGTTTGAGCAAGTCTTCAGCAGGATCAAGTCACTCTGCGCTCTGCTTAGGCTTGTTTTCCGCAGTACGTCGCTTTGATCGGCAGTATATCTTTCAGGCGGCGCGGCGAGCAATTCTGGCTACAAGTAAACCTTTATGAACGCTAGAATGGCGCAGCGGAGGGCCGTCCCAGCCGCTCTCGTCGGCGTCGCACTCATCTTCGCCTCGATGCTTCTCTTGACGACGAGCGAGGCCAAGACGACCAGTGGTGGCCAAATTGGTAAGGTCAGGTCCCTTACTACCGCGTGCCCTCGATCTAGTGATCCCTTTCCGCCCTTCATCAATGTTATTCATTGTCGCCGTTTTGGGGCCAGAGGATGTTTTAAACACGGGGGAGGAGAGGTGAGACGGTTTCGTTGGCGGTCGCGAGTCGCGACAACGGCGTGTGCGAGCTATTTTTAAATTTTAGGATTCCGTGTCGTTTGCGCAGAATCAGAAACATGGCAGGACGCGGTCGCCCAAGCCGAAGCCGAAAACGGAGTTTCAGTGCTCGACTAGCTGCTACGAAGAAAACTGTGACAACTTTGGCATCCGGTACGGTAGGTTCTGCGGCGTCTCCAACACAGGTGAGTAGCCAGCCTGGCTGATCGGGCTCAGCACCGCGCACACTTGCGCAGCATTGGGCGCGACGACCACACGAGTCTTGCGATAACGAAGAGGGGTCAGGGGAGGGAAACACGGCGGTACCTATATACGTTTATAGAGGCTGTGCTTAAGTCGCTTTATACGAGCCCGTCATACGAATGAGTATCGTCATGGGCAACGTCACAATGATAACCGATCTGTGGTCTCAAGCAGCTCGCCGCCGCCACTGCCCCCCTTTTCATGCGTATCAGGCTGCAAGGGCGTGAAGCCGTGTGATGATGTGGATGGATGCTGCGAACATCATGACGAGTGCGTTGGCGAGCAAGGTGGGTCATTCACATTGGGCGATGTAGCATGCACACGTTGCAAGCCTCCATCAAGGCATCAACGGCTGCTTGTTGCCACTCCATGCGTGCGTGCGCTGCGTGCATTGACCTGACGAAGAGATAGAGGGAAAAAGGGGGCGGCTGTGGTGCTGCGAGCGTTACATGTGTCTGGGTGTTGTGGTTGTCCGACATGAATTATGTTGTTCTGCACGTGTTTGTTCAATCCAATCGTTCACCGGTGACGCCATTGAGGTGTGTGTGTGTGTGTGTGTGTGTGTGTGTGTGTGTGTGTGTGTGTGACTGTGTGTGTGCAGGTGTCATGGCAGCAAAGTGTCACAGTGTATTCATCGAGTGCATAAATAGGCACCTCAAGGCAGGGAAGCGAGGCTTCTCTTCCACGTGCCCATACGAGCAGGTGGTGCCCGTGATGGAGAGCGGCATCCAATTAACGATGGCGCTGACTGGTGGACTCAGAAGTGAACTGTGACGCGCTCATTTTGCGGAATGTCTGCTCAGCTCTACACACAATGAATACGATGCTATGGAATCGTGAGCTCACTCGAACACTGGTACACCGTCATTGAAAAAACTGTAATGTATTGCGATGGCGGTTTTATGGAGAAGGCATACGTTGACTTGGCTGCGACCGCCAATGATGGCTTCTGTTTATTTATTGGCTTCGGTCACGCACTACACCTCCCTCTTACAGCGCACGTATTCCCAACCATACTCTCCCGCACACCTGCCAATCCAAACGCATACGGCCACACCCGCTCACCCAAACAGGAACACACCCGCCAACACCAGCGCCCACACGTGCAATCCTGCACACTCTATCGCACATGCACACGCGTGCACATCCACACGCACCAACATCCTCAGCCCCACCCGCGCCCCATTCTGTCACCATCCACTACCCTCCTCCGCCGTCATGACCTTTCGGATTCGAATTTGGACCGGCGTGGGGTGTGCACGTCATATCTCCACCGCGTTGCCCCTTGTGTTCAATTCATGCTGCCGGTCGTTCTTCGCATACAGTTTGCGGTCCAAATTGCTCTGTCTCGGCTCAAGCAACGTCGTTCAAACTTCAAACCAGGGGCCCGGAGCTCGACCTTCCGGGAACTTTGTGACCGCCCGATCGCGGAGTCCTCTACTCTTCTTATGTGCTCGGTGCTTAACTAGTGTATGGAACACGCTACCTCATCAAGCTTTGAGGAATTGGGGCGGCATGGGCAAGAGCTGGACCGTTTCACGCTCGCGTCCGTGTAAACGCACAATAGCCTGGGACTTACTTTGGGGGTGTTGGGTAGTCAGGCTGAGGCGCAAAAGTGCGACGAGGAGGTAATAATAAGCTGTTACTATCCAACCATTAGCATTTGATTGATTGCTGTCAAGAGACTTGCTCACGAGAAAACATTCAAATAAAGCTCATCGATGATGCGTCCCAACGTCCTTGACAAGATTGATATACATTGGTAAAGCACTTCTCTTGCCACAATGCGTTGTGCGATTCATCGTAGAAATAAGCTTCCAGCCACTTTATACCTCCTCTCGTGATTATTTCATTTTAGCAGCCACTCCATTCCCTCACCCCT
>JAPMLY010000313.1:67500-247792 GCA_026401115.1 Tetraselmis chui
GTGTGTGTGTGTGTGTGTATGTGTTTGTACGCGTGTGCGTATGTGTTTATGTGTGTGTGCGTGTGTGCGTATATGTGTGCTGTGTGTTTGTATGCGTGTTTGTGTTTGTTTGTTTGTGTGTGTTAGTGTGTGTGCTGTGTGTGCGTTTGTGCGCGCGCGCGCGCGCGTGTGTGTGTGTGTGTGTGTGTGTGTGTGTGTGTGTGTGTGTGTGTGTGTGTGTGTGTGTGTGTGTTTGGGGGGCTCCTCTGCGGCCATATCCATTTATCACTGTTTGTATTTAAAGATGTATGCGACAGATGAGGAAGAATGTGTAGCTATGGAAAAGTAGCTGTATATGTTATGTATTAGGATGGACGTGTCCAGTGTGTTTGTCGCGCTCTCTCTGTTTGTGTGTGTGTCCGTGTGTTTGTGTGCTTACGTGTGCGTGTGTTGATGCGTTGAAATACGCGTGTGATTCAATGGATGTGGGCGTATGCGCCGAAGTTGTGTATAGTTTTGCGTGCCTACCTTTCTGGGTCATTAGTTTGCATTTATGTGCGTGTTTGTTGTGGTGGGGATTGGGGTGGAGATTGAGTGAATTCACTATGCATGGCTCACGCTTATGGCGGTGCTTGCGGCAGGTGGCGGTTGAGGGCGCCGTGACAGCATTGGACAACAAGGGTGCGGCGTACGGCGCTCCCATGAAGCACGAGGAGCTGCTCTACTCCACCGGAAACGGTCAGGTGTGATGAGAGACGGCAGCCCCCATTGTGGCCACACTCATCCACATCATCCGCTCCACTCGCCAGTACTCCCATGAAAGGGCCCCATTGCATTTTCTATTTGTTTGGATTATTGAGTCACCCCTTACGCTCCGTATGGTTGGTTAAGGGCGAGGGAAGGTGTCCTCTCTCGTCCATCAGCTACATCAACTGCTCTGTCGGAGTTTCTTTGCAACTTCATTAAGAAAAAAAAAATTCTGTACACTTTCCCATTGGTGCAATTGAAAGACAGAGTTACCGCCGCATTTTCATAAACCACTTACATTTCCTTTTTCAATTCCGGTGAATGAGTAACATGTCACCAATCCTGTTTGTACTTCTGACACAGTGATGCCATATTAGACAGTGTTTAACTCTGCGCGGACAGCTGATGACAGTTGATCTCTCTCTTTCTGTCCAATAAGCCACGTTCGCTCAGCTCTGTTTGTGAAGTGCAATGTGTCATATTCTCAGCAAAATAACATTTTCATCCTTTTCATTTCGTCAACAGCACATGTTTGACTCTTCAGCTCTTTGCTTTTCGGGATAGGTGCTTACGTCAACAACACTGCGTTGCTCAAAATGCAATCGAACCAGAAAATATTGTGTAAACTTTGTTGACTTTCGCACTTATTGCATTTGCATTAAAAAAAAACACAGTGTTTTATTTGCAAATTATAATGGTGGGAATTTAGTATCCCTTCTCGTTTGCACAAACTGTTTGCAGCGTTCGGGGCCAAGCTGGCGTAGTTGGGCTTCTGCACTTTCGGTGAGTGAGCGGCGGACTGAGGCGGGTCGTTTGTGTGGGTGTGTACAGATTGGGCAGGTGTTGCTGGATTCGGACTCCATTTCGCGCGGGTGGACGGTGGGGTCGGAGCGGCAGGGGCAGGGGGTGTGCGCGATGCACTGCCGGACCGATTTCACCGGCGACGGGCTCCCTGACATCGTGGTGGGCCGCAGCAACGGCGACCTGGAGGTGTGGAGCATGGACGAGGCGCGCGAGCCCAAGAGGGTGATGAGCAAGACGCTGAACGAGGCGGTGCAGTCGCTGGACACCGGATTTGTGTGCACCTCGGACACACGTGACATTGTGCTGCAGACGTTCTCGGGGCGGGTCTGTCGCCATCCTCCTCCTTTCCTTCCCCCTCGCCCCAATTCTTTCCCGTCTACGATCTACTGCTTTCCTATGAGAGCAGTGGCTAAACGGCGTGTTCTCGCGGTTGTCAATCCAAAACATTTTTTGTGCCCAGTGTCAAGTTATCATGGAGCGGCGTGCTACGAAATCAAGTGGATATGAAGCAATATGCGTATTGTGTGTTTGTGTGTGTGTGTGTGTGTGTGTGTGTGTGTGTGTGTGTGTGTGTGTGTGTGTGTGGGTGGGTGTGTCTGTTTGTGTGTGTGCATGGGTGTGGGTGTGTTTGTGTGTGTTTGTGTGTGTCTGTTTGTGTTTGTGTGTATGCATGTAATGTGTCTGTGCTTGTATGCGTGTGTGTGTGTGTGTGTGTGGGGGGGGGGGGGGGGTATTTGTTTATTTCGCGCGCGTGCGCGTGTGTCCTTGACATTGCCCATCCATCCACCTCTGAACACCAGCTAGTCCAGCTTGCATTGACCCGGAACATGTGTTTCCCGACCATATTTTCAATCTTGTACAAAGTGTGCACAGTGAAAATATACTTTTTTCATGTAAACGACTGTTTTTGCGCTGTAACGTCTATAATATTGGGCATGTTTTTTTGTGCAACTCCACATTTTTAGGAACACTGGAATTTCTCAATCGCTCGGCTCGCAACGCAATCACGTTACTTGTTGTTGGGGGCTAATATATTTTTCATTTTATTTCATTTGATTTTGTTTCGCTTTGCCCTAAAACATTACGCTTCATCGTGCTCGTTCAACATGAACGGCGTTGGGCCCTTTAACCATTGATATAATGTGAGCAATTTGTTTGACATTGCTATTAATCAATTCACATTTTTATTGAACAGTGGCCGCTGGCGCCCGGTCTGTTCATTTACTTATTTACAAGGTTTGCGGAATGACTGCTACCGTTTAATTTTTTTACTTTGACTCGAATCATTTTGTCATACGTGTTGCGTCGTTTTAATTATATTGTAGTAAAATTAGCGATGATATATCCTCCATACGCGAACCAAGTTTCTGTTATTATTAACGTTCCAACGCACTTAAATTGTTTTGTGTTGGCTCGTCGTGCACAGGTCGTCGCCTTCACCAACTCGCCTTCCGTCTTCAACGCGCCGACGTCGAGCGGCAGCGTCAAGGGTGCCCCGCCCGTCCGTATTGACGATCAGCTGCGCGGGCTGCAGGCGGACATCTCGCAGCTGAGCGCGCAGCTGGAGGAGGAGCGCAGCCGGAGCGACTCGCTGCAGTACAATGCGCCCGTTGTACAGGGTAATGTACTGGAGATCCGGTACTCGTTCGTCCTGGACGAGCACAGCAGCTGCAAGTACGTGCTGACTGTGGAGGCGCCCGTACCCGTATTCGGGGTCGCGATCCAGAGCGACGTGCCGCTGGCGCTGCTGGAGGGCGAGGGCGCGGCGATCGTGAGCCGCTCGCCGCCGGACCTCGCCAACGGGAGCATGACGCTCGCGACGTACCGCTGCCAGGAGGCGACCAACCGGGTGGAGGTGGCGATGGAGGTGGTGGAGGGGGCGCATGGGGGGGTACAGGCTTACGTCATCCCCGCGAGCCCGCCCAAGACCTGTACCGTCGTCACCGCCCGCCTGTGCCCGCTCTGCCTGCACTGCCGCGTCGAGTCGCCCGCCAGCGCGGCGACCCCGCTGAACGAGCTCAAAGTGCTCGGCGACTTTGAGATGGCCGACATCCACTCGTGGATCGCGTTCGCGCTGCCCGAGGTACGTACACCCGTGTCGTACCCTATCATACCCTAACACACCCTATCTCTTGCCACCCTCGCTTTCATCCCGCTCTCACACCCTGCGAAACACGGCATCTTGCGACGGCACACCGTGGTGGCCGGCGTCTCCATTCAGCGTTCGTGCAACCGCGGTGCCGCTGTCGAGCGGACAGTGCGTCAAAATGAACAAAAATATTTACGAACATATTTCGTTTAGGTTCAAAATCGATTTACAATTTATTGTTTTTAATCGGCTCGAGTGATTACAAAAGGCAAACATTAGACTTTGAGCGTTGTCAGCGTTTGCATATCTGATCGCCCGTTCACCAAAGCAACCGCAGGTGCTCTCCAACCCTGCTGAAACACCCCCCACGCTCTCCTCGCTGCCCCAATGCCAAATCAGTCAATTAATTGATGGGCGCTTCTCATTTAAAACGCTCGCAGAAAACACCGCATCTGTTTCGAGGGCTTTAGCAAGAGTGCCAACAACATGCACGTGTGCATGTGTGCATGTGCATGTGTGTGTGTGTGTGTGTGTGTGTGTGTGTGTGAGAGAGAGAGAGAGAGAGAGAGAGAGGAGGGAGGGAGGGTAAATGTGGGTGAGTGTATCATCAGGTCGATTGAATTCTGTAAAAAAATGCGACGTCAGAGTTTGAGAACACGAGTGTGTGAAGTGTCATAATTTTTGGGGTTTAGTGTTGGTCACTAGATTTCATCTCAATTGAGTACTGCACATCTCTAAAGTAGGCGGTGCGGCAGTAAGTTTTTTCAGGGATGAGTTGACAAACTATGCCTTGTTTAATGCGGACAAAAATCGGAATACGTAATTCGCAGAAAGGCATTCCGGCACGGCCAAGGTCTGACTTGTACGCGCAATAGGATGTAAAACGATCACACAGAACCTCCCCCCTAACCTCCCTCCAAATGTCAGCCCTTCACCTGTCCACTTTCAAGCGACGGAGATGATCTCTTGGGTGACTTAGCTGCTGTATTGACTACTGCGTGTGTGTGGGGGGGGGGGGGGGGGAAGGGGGAGGGGGACTGTGTGTGCGTTTGCCTGACACTTTGTGTGTGTGTGTGTGTGTGTGTGTGTGTGTGTGTGTGTGTGTGTGTCTGTGTGTGTGTGTGTGTGTGTGTCTGTGTGTCTGTGTGTCAGGTGTCGGGTCGCGCGCCGATCAGCGAAGAGACGGTTCTCCACTTTAAGAGCACCCTGCTTGGCACCAACCTGACGTGCACCTATCGAGCGGGGCAGGCCGCCTTCCTGAGCGACAGCATCAGCGCGCTGGCCATCCTCCGCGAGGCCATTTCGAAGGAGGCCAACAGCGCAAAGATGCGCGTGAACATCAGTTACCAGCTCAACCAGGGCAGCGTGGGCCACATGTTGGGCCTGCTGTGGCCGCAGCTGTCGGCGCAGCGGCAGCTGGCGAAGAAGGTGCGCGTGATGGAGGCGCTGCAGGAGATCGAGATGCAGGAGGGCGAGGTGGAGCATCTGTCCGCCGAGCGAAAGGAGGACCTTAAAAATGCGGAGAAGCTGCGGAAAGAGTTTGCCGCGCAGCCGCGCCGACTTGAGTACCTCATCGGTGCGCCTTTGCGCTCCTCTTAGATCCTTTTCAGTATTTAGCCGTTAACCCCAAATGTCACTTTTGTATGTTTTGCTCGTAAGAAAATATTTTTTGTGTATATTTTGTCTTTTGAATTGATTATTTGGCAATTAATTTAGCACCGCGATGATATTTTATTTGACATGATTGAGTTGGTTGTTGTGTTTGTTCGATTTGCGGCAGTGAGTGACTTTGCAGGACAACCTCCCCAGCCCCCTCTCTCATGCGCTCCGCTTTTACATATTCGAAATCCAACAGCTTTCGGTCGCATAGAAAGAGAGTGCTCGGATGTTCAGAGGCAGTCACTTGTTCGCTGCGGCACTGAATTGAAGTGCAAATCTCGCTGATTTGATTGTTATGTGTGTTGTTGCGCACTACTGAACGAATGAATGACTCTTTGTGAGTGCGTCCTGCAGTCCTTCTACTCCCCACCTCCCCATACCCTGCGCATGTACCCAGACACTGCGGTATCCATCTGTTATTAAATGTTGACTGTCATCATCGAATGATGTTCATTGCAATCATTTTCTTTTAATACTAAGCATTAACCGGGCATTGGTTTTGCATGTATGACATTTCACGCCTTTGCTTGTTGAACGCATTTGCAGCGAACTCATCATTAGTAAGTCGCCAGTCAGACAATACGTGTCGCAGTGCAGTCTTGTCAGCGCTCTTTAGAGGATTCGTACCCCCAAAAAGACGAGGTTAAGTATTTGCATAAATGCAAAGCATGATAAAACTGGCGGCAGCTCAAAATATGACAACGGCTGCATTGTTTTGGCTTGAATGGGCGCGTAATGATACATGTGTACGGTTGTGTTTGAGGATGACATGTAAATGAATGGAGCTCTTTGCTGTTTTGTTGAGCTACTTTGTGAATGCGTATACATCAACGGCAGCTGCTTGCTTTTGGCTTTGGTCGCAGGTGTGGTGAAGGACCTCTTCATCGATTGGAACAAGTTCAACGGCAGCGCACAGGCCAACAAGGTAGGCCCCTCCGTCTGTCACCCTCGCTTCTCCCCTCTCAATTCTCTTATTCACACACAAGCACACAGTCGCATACACACACACACACACACACACACACTGTATCTCTGTGTCTCTCTCATACACTCATATGACGTACACACCCATACATGTACAGACTCATACACATTCGTATACAACATACACAGGCACAAACACTTGCTCATGCACTTCCACCAACCTCTCCCAAATCCAAACGCACATACACACACATATACACGCAGTCACACACGCACACACAGTCACACACACACGCACACACACACACACACACACACACACACACACACACACGCGCGCGCGCGCACACAAACACACATAAACACGCACACACATACGCACACACAGTCACACATGCACTCGCACACACACACGCACAAACACGCACACAGACACGGACACACAATTACACACATACATACACACATACACACACACAAACACACACACACACACACACACACACACACACACACACACACACACACACACACACACACACACACACACACACTCACGCACTTCCACCAACCTCCCCCAAACCCACACGCACAGACACACACACAAACTTACACACACATACACACAGTCACACACACACACGCACTCCACATACACACACACACACCCCCACACACACACTCAACAGACACACATGTACACATACACACACACATACGCAAACACAGTCACACACACACACACTCTCTACACACTAACACACACACACACACACTCAAGTACCCACGCCCACGACACACTCATACGTGCACACACACGCGAAGACACACACACGCGCACACATACACACGCATACACACACACACGCATACACACACATACACACCCACACACACACACACAAACACATACGCACACATACACACACAGTCACACACACACGCACACACTCACACACACTCACACACACACTCCAAACACATAAACACACACACACACACACACACACTTACACACAGTCACACACACACACGCACGCACACACACACACACACACACACACACATAAACACACACACACACACACACACACACACTTACACACAGTCACACACACACACACACACACACACACACACAGTCACACGCACGCACACACACACACACACACATAAACACACACACACACACACACACACACACTTACACACACTTACACACAGTCACACACACACACACACACACACACACACACACACACACACACACAGTCTACACACACACAGTCACACACACACACTCTACACACACACACACACACACACAAGCACCCACACCCACAACACACTAATACGTGCACACACACGCGAAGACACACACACACACACACACACACACACACACACACACACGCATACACACACACTCTACACACATACACACACATACAAGCACCCACACCCACAACACACTCATACGTCCACACACACGCGAAGACACACACACACACACACACACGCACACATACACACACACTCCACACACTTCAACCACACACACATGCGTCCCAGGTATTCAAATGAACACGTAAATACAACGGAATTGGGTGTTGCAGTTTCAAACCGATGAATGTGCATTATTTCTACATAGGATAACACATCTTCTGTTCGTTCACTACTCGAACCATGACATCGCGTTTTTCGATACGAAGAGGAATTGAGCTGTTATGAATACATTCGACGATACATTTATATACATATACTGAGAAATGGCCAGAAGCTTGGAATCTGATAAATTCTCAGAATAGAGTAGCTCAAGACTGATGACACAATGCCGCGGGTCAAAACTTGCCACGCTACACCATGCGCCGCTTGATATGCATGCATTCATGCATTTGGCCATACTTTTGCCGCCGATGTTAACTGATCGCGCATTCTGATTGTGTCGCAGAAAATGCCTAAATTGGATGAGATGCTGCACAACCCGGAGGTCAACAAGTCGGAGATCGTTAAGTTTATCATCGCCAGCTAAGTAGAGTGGTCTCGTGTCGCTTTACGACACACACGCAACTCAAAGGCGGCCGTCTCATACTCAACCACCCCCCCCCACCCCTTACCCCTTCCCAACGCCATCCTTCCTCCGACGGTGTCTTCCAGGAAAGTGGCATTTGATTACATATGTAAGCAAAACATACGAGTTTCACTTTCACTCCCTGTTCATGATACTTCCGTTGTCATGCTTCCCTAGTGCTATTATGTCGTATCCCAAGTGATAGATGTTGCTGTCCCGCCATACCATCTTGCTCTTCTTGTTAAGAGACCATTCCAATTTTGCTCCAATTTGTGTCTGTCTCTTTATTATTTCAGTTGGGATTGGGTTCGGGATGCGCAACGCTCATTTGTGGCAATTGTGGTCGACACCGTCGTACTTATGTCGCACACGAGTTACACATAATGACCCACTTTCACATCCCTCCTCTCCCATTGATTGTCACGCCCGTGCTGTTGCAAGACTGGGGATGGTCGCCGCATGATCCGGCCTCGAGTTGAGTTGGGCTCAGTATAGCTTGGCGATTTCGGGGGCATAAAACACCTGCGCAACACTCACCTCATTGAGACCGCACTCAAAAACAGGGAAATGGAAAATATTTGTGACATGTAATGACTGCGCGTTGGCCGCTCTCACATTAGGCCTCTTACAACAAAAACAAAGAGGAAGGCGCGCCACTACTGAAGAGGAGAAGTCAAGCCCCGACCCATTTCGGGGAGGACGGACAAGGAGACCCGCGGCCCAAATTTTGTATACTAGCCCATGTATATGGCATACGCAAGAGGGTCCCAAGACAGTGGTCGGTTCATGGCCGGTACTCGTGGCACATCATTGTCATTTGATGCCTACATACACCCGCTCCTCCTGCATCATTTACCGCATCAACTCCCTACCCACCACCACCTACAAACAACATCACCGCAATTTCCACCCCTTCGCCCCTCACAGGGCCCTCATCCAGTAAACCCATCCTACCAAAACCTCCCTTCCTTGGAGAAGTAAAGCCCCAACCCACTTTGGGGAGGACGGAAAAGGAGACCCGCGGCCTAAATTTTGTACACCAAGTTTCCGAGCTGGCAAATTATGCAAGAGGACCCTTGATGGACAACCGTCGGTCCATCGCCGGCAGGGGTTGCAAATTACTTTCACTTGAGAGGCGAAGGGCGCCCCTCACCTGCACCTCCCGTAGCGTGGCCTCGCTCCGGGCGCCCCCAAAGAGGGAGCGGTCGCCGAATTGAGACGGAACCATTTCGTACGCCTGTCCCAGGCGCGACTTGGCCGTTCGAAGGTCGCCCGCGCCGCCGCCGGTGGGGCTGTCCGGCCCCGACATGCCGCCCATCACCGGCGCGCGGGGCGGCCCAATGATCAGCGCATCAGCCCCCCACTGCGGCCCGCCTATTGAAATTGCATTACAACATGTCAGACTAGGTTGGCTGCTCTCTCATTGCCACCCTCAGTGGCCCTTCCCTATTGTGGCCCGCCTACAATTGGGAAAGAGAAACGAGGAACGCAATGACAAGGAGTGGGGGGGGGGGGGAATATCACTCAAGCGTGTACATGTTGTGAAAAACATGCATGTTGGTCGACATACTTGAATGACGCCTACTTCTCCTACCTACCAAGCCCTTGGACGTGCGACGCACTCGCGGCCATGGACCCCCCCGCCTCATCCCTCCCTCGGATACAAGCCACGCCCACACTAATACACACATCATCGAGAATCCAAGTACATGGACCTTAACGACCTCCACCGTAAACCTGCCTACCCAACGACACCGACCCATCACCTCATATGTACCATCTATTTATTCCGGGAATAGAAGATGACGACCTTCCTTAGTCACGCCACCTTCATGAGTGCTTGAAGGACATGTTCTCCCCTTTTCTATGGACCTGTCATGTGATGTGCCCCGTCAAATGACATGTCCACCATTCATAATACAAACAAAAATCCCGCTACATGCTTCACGAACTTCACATGCCTACAACCAGCCTACCGACAAACCACTCACCCAACACGCAACCCGTCCACAACCATGTGAAAAAATACACCGCCAACCCTTCCGCACGACAACACTGCCTTGCACGTGTACCCAAGCCTGTGACATACCCACATACGCGCCCTCTCCACGAACATCGCCCCCAATCCGACAACTTCACCGCCTTCGCATTAACATCGCCAATCAGCCACCGACATCGCCCCCTTCTCAACCCGCATGGACTTGCCCCCCACCCCTTGATGACACGAGTCACCCCAGTCACTATCCCAAGTCCTTGAAATACATACAAGATGGGGCTGCTGATCACTCACCCCGGGCAAAGTCGAACACCGCTGCCTCAGAGCCACCGACCTGCGAGGAAAATGTTCGTGTCATTGGCATCAAATCCATTTTTTTCGACTCGACACTTAGGGCTCCGTCCCACGCTTCACTTCCACAGTATGCGTCGCTTTTACCTGACCCGAGTAGCTCTATCTACTCCAATTCACTGTGAGAAATGCATGTCTGAACAATAATTCGCTATAGTCCGGGCTAAAACAGATTGGCATTGAAAGCAAAATATGGATTCGCGTCGCACCTTCCCCAGCTTGACGCACTCCTCCCCTTTCTTGGGCCAGCAGAAGAGGAAGGCGGTGAAGCTGGCGGCGTAGTCGTCCGAGCTGCTGAAGCCTTCGGAGTTGAAGCCGCCCAAGCGGTGGCCGTCCTCCGTCTCCGCGTATACCACACACGGCCCCTGCCGACACAAACAATGCCATGTTTGGGACGCATTGCCTCCGCTAGACTAGAGAAGTGTGTCCTCTGGTAGGGAACCGACGCCCATCACACTAACTGCCCCGTCGTCCTCACCTTCCCACTCACACGCACACACATCCACCCACCCGAATACACATACACTCACATCCCCCCTCACACACACAGCCACCGACTCACCAGCACACACTCACACCCACGCCCCCCCACCGCACACACACACACACACACACCCGAACCCTCAAACATAAATACTCACACACTCACACCTACCCTTATTCATACACCCTCACTCACACAGACTCTCACACACACGCACACTCAATCACATACACAGCCACACTCAAATACATCCATAGACTCACACGCGCGCGCGCTTACCTCACACACACACACACTTTTATACACATACAATCACACAGAATCACACCCCTAATCACACAGATGCACACACTCATAAACACTCTCTCACAAACACCCGAAGACACATCCACACTCGTGCTGTTTCAAACACTCAAACACGCACACACTCGCCCAAACAGACTCACACACGCCCGTACACACACATACATCCACACACACACACACACACACACATACACACACACACACACTCGTAAACACATACGCACACACTCACACACTCACCTTTTCCATCTCTCTCTCACAAACACAATCACTCACACCGACTCAGAAATACCCGCACACACACAAACCACTCATTCACCAGGAACGACAAAACGTTGTTCGAGGTTTGAATAAACGGACGTTGTAACCCAACAGCTCTACCACGTGTTATAACCACGTCGAAGTTTTGTACTTCCCAGCATACAGACTCACACTTGTAATCACACGCACACACACACACACACACACACACGCACAGTCACGCACTCACACTGTCACACAGACACTCACAAACACGCACACACAACTGCATTCCTCACACACACACACCCGTACACACACATACACCTCACACCAACACACACCCATCTTTACAGTCCGACACATTCACACAGACTCACACACACACACACACACACACACACACACGCGTACACACGCGTACTCACACCAACACACACATAGAATCACATTCATAATCCTACACACGCGCACGCACAAACACACACACACACACGTAATCAAACCAACACACACCCGTTCTCTATCTCTCTCTTATTCTCTCTCACACATAATCATGCATACGCTTACACACACACACACACACACACAAACACACACACACACACACACACACACACACACACACGTTATCTCTCTCTCTTATACACACAGACTTACACTCGTAATCAGGCATACACTTACACACACACGCACGCACACACACACACACACACACACACACACACAAACACAAACACACGCGCGCGCGAGCACATACACACAAACATACATACACAGAGACTGACACTCGCAAAAACACATACGCATACACACAAACACGCACTCGTGCACACACACGAACACAAACACACTGACACTCGCAATAACACATCCGAATACACACACATACACACACAAACATACTCTCTCTCTATCGCGCACACACACACGCACACACATACACACACACATACACACACACAAACATATGCACACACTCAAACACACACATATTTACGTACACACGCAAACCACTCACACACAGATTACACAAACACACACACACACACACACACACACACACACACACACACACACACGCACATGCACAAATCACTCACGCACCGATTACTCACCCACGCACACAAACACACATGCAGAGGCACGAAGACGTACTCGCACACACACTCGTATTCTCTCTGTTGCACACACACACACACACACATCCTCTACACACGCATACAGGCCTGGGCTAATAAACACCAAAACGCCCACGCACGCGCAACATACCTTAAGGTCGACTTTACGGTGGAAGGTGGCCGCGTCGAAGCCGTCCTCTGAGGCGCGATACGCGCATGCCAGGTCCCGACCCTGCCACGCCGGCGGTTCAGCCCAAGCATGAGATGCCTTTTGTAAATGACTGTGGTTATTCTACATACATTGACCTCAGATAGACTGTGATGATTTATAGATTGTGTCTTCTTACTTTAAAAAAATAGCTTGGTTGAAGGAAACCTCAAAAAATTCTTCGAAGGGGTGAATATTTTAGTTGGGAAAAACGGTCAAACACAAGTATGTGGAGTCCTGAACACACTGCAAATACATTGTTTTTATCGATATTGCTGCGAATGAAAACTCAATTGTTTACAAAGATAATAATCAAACAAACAAAACTGAAATCGAACAAATACAAATATAAAAAGTTGGGGCAGGCTTAGGGTTTCTGGCTGATTAGGGGCTGGCCTTAGGCTGCACTGCTTCCTATGATGCCTCCGTTGCTGGTGTTGCCTGCGCTTTTCATTGTGTGGGAGTGCGTGTTATCGGAAGTGGTGCGACGATTTTCATACGATTCTACCGCGCATATTACTTGAAATCAATTCCAAGAACTTATTCGGGACGCTGCCCGTTATGGGAGGTGGGCTACCTGTAGGAAGGTGTCGTCGAGAAGGTCCGACGGGAAAGGAAGCTCCTCCGATGGTACGATGACGGCCGGCGCTTCCACTTCCTTGACCTTCTGACCGTCTCCGTCTCCACCGAAGAGCCTGTCAAAGAGACCTCGCGCTGGTCACAAGTCACGAGCGGATTCAGGGGGAGTTTCAGCGTCGGATAATATTCGTAGTAGAAACGCAATATTTCCGTTGAGATGGCGGAATGTGCGACGTACGAAATGTGAACGAGGGCGGGTCAGGCCGGATGCTACTCACCGATGACACCTTTGCCTCGACGGCGAGGATAGAAAGGTATAGTGCTGTAGAGTTTTGTATTGTTGTTTCCGCCTTGATTTTCAAGCCTGTAGCGTGAAACTCTGACGGCGCGTGTTGATGGTGGTCGAGACGAGATAACACGCGGCGACGGACTGCTGCACAGTACATTAACAACAGGTCGCTGCACGGGGGCGAGGCCGACACATGATGTGGGTGCCGTCATCGCTGCAGGCCAGTCTGGAACCTCAAAACTTTCCGTTCACAGCACGATAATCCAGGACTTGGGGTGGCCTGCTTATGGCAATGACTCGCTGTGCCACTCGTTGGAGGCCGCTGCAGAGGGCGCTGACATCGTTATGAGTGATCGAGTAGTCGCTTAATTATTTATTTCTGGTCGATGCGGTGATATGCCAAATTATTGCGCGGAATGGTTTCGGAGCAATAAAGTCAGATATTTCACAACGAGGCTTTGAATTGATTACAATGCAGTTAATATATTATTATCATACAATGGAATATGAATAAAATGAATCAGTTAGCACCTGTCGATCTTCATGGCTCGCTTGGTTCCTACCGTCGGAATGCCTTGCTGCAAGAGTATGGTGCAGCTGTTGTTGCCTGCCTTCCTGCCCCGCGGCCTCAGGCTTGTTGGGTTATATTGTTTTTTTCTTTCTTTTGGTTGTTTCCACTGCTCTTTCTTGTATTTTATTTCACCCTGGACAAAAGAACTAATGAGCACCCATGAGTAATTCGGTTTTCTGCAGACCCGCACCACAGCAATACCAGTCGTCGTGTTATAGCCCACCCATGGCCATTGGTACATATCGACACACGTGTTAAATGAATAAGAAATGACTGACGACATGTACATGCTTTACATCGGTTTTAGTCCAAGGAGACCTCTCGTGGACGGCGGGGTTCATCTCGGGCCGTTACATGCCATGATTCATACCAAGACTGGACTCACCGGGTATCGAACCCGCGACCTTCATCGTATTAGGCGTGCGCTTTACCGACGCATCGGAAAAGAAGGGATGGCACTTGTTCACCTTCTTGGCAATAAGTTATAGTTGATGACACCTCTTGCTTATTATGTCATTTCAGTCTTAACGTCCAAGGCTAGGCCGGGGGCCTCATTGTCCTTCCTCTCCGTGGGTGTGAGGAGGGCTTTAGCCCTGGCAGTGAGGTTTTTGTCAGTGGCTTTAAGTGAGTTGTATACATAATCGTTTCACTTGGATTGACATGCTTAATTATATTCATTCGATGCGAACTCACAAAAGGAAACTAAGCGGAGAGTCGCATTGAGCTTAAAACAAGACTGTGGCCTTCATAGTCCAAACACAGTCGAATAACGGCTTCTTGTGACGAAAGCCACAAAACATTGCAATCATAAAGACGAACCTATTGTTGGGTGTGATGATGATAACAAGTCAAGACTTGAATTGCAAGTCCCGCCCCATTCATATTCGACGGCGGCGGAACATTGCCCGCGGTAGTTTTGACACATGTGAGTGTTACACGGCATATATTACAACGCCTGCACACAACACAGTCCTGTTAAAATCTAAGCTACGACACAACTTCGTTTGTGGCCCTGCACCAACATCCTTCTCATAAAGCCGCGAACGACCCTCTCACACGCATTGCCGCGGATGGACGACGGCCTCACAGCTCAAAATCATGCAGCAACGATGCCGACTTCATGGCTCCACGTCACGACGCCCCCTGAATTAGGGTTTCCTAAATAGGGTTCTCATTAAACCCTAAATACCGGTTGGCATAATATGACGACACCTGAAAAACGCGCGGTCAGTCGTGCCCGCCGACCGCGGGCCCCCGCGACAGCGTCATCACCAGGCTCCCCTCGTCCAGCGGGTCGACGTCCAACGGGGACGACGATGGGCCGACGTGGAAGTCGATGGGCGGCGCGGAGGGCGCGGGGCGACGGGCACAGTTGTCGCCGCCGCCGTCGTCGTCTTCGTCGTCGCTGCCCTTGGTGCTGGGAAGAAGCGCGTCGGGTCGCATCTGCACCGGCAGCCCAACAAACGTGTTTCCCATGAAGTTTTGCTGCGCCACGCCGGTCGCGGGCTCGCGGCAGATGGGGCACTCGGTCAACATGCCGATACAGCTCTGCAGTGGTGTGGGACAACAAAGGACAGAGGGGAGAGAGGATGTCATTAGAAGGCATGTAGGGGGTTGGAGAGCACCAACGGGGATGGGTGAGGGACGCATTGCAAGGCGGTATTTTTCACATTTAGGGTCTACGGTCTCAATTTTAGGGTTTTCGAGTAAAGATGGATTTGAGAATTACAACTTGAAAAATTGACTCGGGTTAGTCGGGCACTGAGGGAGGGGCATTATTGTTTAAGGGTTTTCAGGAGAGGGGTTTCGACATGGGGGGGCATCGTTGGAGCGAATCCGAGCTTTGGGAAAAATTATACAATTTACTACATTCATTAGTAGGCGCTCTTTACATTGAGAGGGGGGTAAATGTAAATCACGCAAACCTCCAACGAATGCAACACAATAACAATAGATGTGCAATACAATACAAAGAGTATCGCTATTACAACACACACGACACGACACAATTAACATAATTACAATAGAGACTGTAAAAATATACTACAGCGCTATATTACAATAAATATTAAGATGGGCATAATTTTTCTAAAAGTCGCTACGAAGAGTTGTGACATGAGGATGATGAGTCGGGACTCTAAACACGATCGCCATAATTAATTTGAGGAGCGGGTGATCGCACCTGACATGCGACGAGGTGTTGGCAGGGGAGCAGCATTTGGTCGCGGAGCTGGTCGAGGCAGATGAGGCACATCTGGCGCTCCATCACGGCGCACTCTTCAGCGGTCGCTCCGTCCGCTTCGCCGTTTTGTCGCTGCGGGTTGGGCGGGTGGGGAGGGGGCGTGAGGAGGATGTGTCGCGGAACGAGCCGCAACGAGAAAAAAAAAGACAGTAAATTAAATAAAACAGTCAAAACTTGTAATCAGGCACAAAACTACTCAAACCACAGGACACCAAAGCAACGGGTAGCAAAAGTAACAAACGAGCGAAATGCTAAGATTATACAAACAGATTTTTTTAATGAAATCAATAGTAACGACAACATTATTGGTACAAACAATAGGGAATATAGTATGGATTACTATAAGAAATATACACCACCTCGGACCCTGATTAATAGGAAATGTAAGACGTGATTCCCCCCCTCACCAGCACTTCCTCCAGCATTGCCACGACTCGGTTGAATTTCGGGCGCTCGGCGGGGTCCTGTTTGAGGCAAGAGGCGATGGCGAGCATGAAGAGCTCCAGCGCTTTGGGCGGCCACTCGGTCGCAGCGGGGCAGTTCTCCACCATCGCCGCCGCCATCCCCGCAGCGTCGCCCACCTCCAACAGCGGCTGCAGCCACAGTACTGCGCCAGAGCACAAAGGCGGAGTTTAGGTACAAATTAGGGTTTATGACATCAGGGTAATAACCTGGATTAAACTATCTCCTAATTTGTAGGTTTCCATCATAGGTTTATTACAAAACAGATCTGGTTCGACCCTCCCCACCTGCTATCAATAAAAATTGAAAGTTATCACGCAGCCGAACACTCAAAGCTCTTTTATAATATAAGCAATTCACAAGCCAACCAAAATCAATATTAATTCTAAATACAGTATTCAAGGCTGGTGTCAATGTGGATGCGATAATCTTGCTTACACAAATTACAGGTGCGCGATACGGCCCGCTCATTTCCGTCCGAGTGATGACGCGAAAACTTAGGGCTACAGCGGGTTAATCTAGGGTAACGGTGGGGCGAGGCAATAGTAGCGGCGCTCACCCAGGCTCGAGCGCTCTGGCCCCCGGGTGGTGTCCACGGCGGGTATGCCTGCGAGCAGCTCCAGCATGACCACACCGAAGGAATACACGTCCGCCTTGGGGGTGAGGCACCCCGTGTAGATGTACTCGGGAGCAATGTACCTGTACCAAAACAGAGGAGAGGGGGGGGCATAACAAGGAAAAGGTCAGACTAGGATATGCTAGGGTTTTGTCGTGCACAGACTAGTGGGGTCGGGTCGTCATCGTGGTGCTGCGGCGGTCAGCACACGCACCCGTAGGTGCCGATGAGGCGGGTGGTGACGTGCGTGGCGCCGGCCTCCGCGTCGAAAAGGCGCGTCATCCCAAAGTCGGCGATTACCGCGCGGCCGGTGCCGTCGATCAGGATGTTAGTGCTTTTGAGGTCGCGGTGCACCAGGGGCGGGTGGCCGACGTGCAAGTACGCCATCCCGCGCGCAGAGTCCAGCGCCAACTGCAACACGGCCATTCACCCCACAGACGGAACGCGCCTCAGCCCGGTCCCAAACCCTTATCTGACCAAAAAACTCCGCGTTACAAAACCCTACAAAACCCTAAAGTCATGTATACAACTGCTGTACAAATATATATCGACGATTTTTGTTTTTCAATTGCTGCTCATGCAGCCCCGCCCACCCCCCTTCCCCCAGGCACACCTTTGCGCGTTTCTTCCACGGCACCGTCTCCGCCGCGTTGTCTGCCCCGACCTGAAAGAGGTCCGCCAGACTGCCGCCCGTCATCAACTTGGACACAATGCACCGCGCCTCGCCCTCTTGACAGTACCCCAACAGCTGCACGCACACAGGCAACACAGCAAGACACACACACATGCCACACCTTATTCTGGGGGGGGGGGGGTACATGACTTATTACCCAAATTTTGTAGTAAATTTGTTTCAATAGTTTTTCTCCATAAAACTGCAAAAGTCAAAGTTCAAAAACGCCTTTAACTGAGTCACATACCGTTCCCCTAATATAAAAAAATGTCAAATTCACAAGCTACAGCAAATACACCAGTTTCCAGAGGTGTGAGGTTACTCGATGTGTAGAAAATATGGGAGCTTTTTGAGAGGGCAGAGGCGGAGGGTGCCCACCTTGAGCAAGTTTGGGTGGTGACAGTCCATCATTGTGCGAATTTCGGACTGAAACTCGGCGTTACCCTGCGACAACCGCGCACGTTAACCGACATTGTTTAAGCAAAGCGAGCGAAGAAAGGGCAGAGGGGGAGATGGGGGGGGCGTATGGAGCATGCTAAGAACTATCCAAAGCACAAAATCATGATCTAACTACTTTGAAAAACTGAGAGTCCGCTATCGAACTATATTTTCTAAATGTTGGAGCGATTAAAACTAACACTGCCTGTTCAATTTTTCTTTTTCTCACTTTCAATTCACACGTGCATTCATTCAGTGTCCGTCCCACACTCTCCCTTGACGTCTTCGGATTACTTTGCGTCAGCGTCTAACTTCCTTACGTTTTGGCTTTTTCCCTTAACCAATAGTTTGTTTATTTGATTGTCATTTCTAAGGTCAGGAAAACATTTTGATTGCTTGTCTGCTCACACACATCTGATCAAATTGTCAATGTAACATGTTTGGCAGCAAAGGGTCAGCACCTGCATGCCTTCCTTATCGAGTCGTTTGACAGCCACCGCCGTTCCGTCGGGCAGCTTGCCGCGGTACACCTTCCCAAAGCCGCCACTGCCGATGAGGTGCTCCTCGGAGAAGTCGCCGCAAATAGTGGAGAGGAAGCTGTGAGTGTACTCACGTGGCTTGACGCGCGGGCGGTGAGCTGTAAGCTCAAACACACACACACACACACACACACACACACACACACACACACACACACACACACACACACACATTCAGTAAATCATAAAACGACCCTACAAAGCGCCTTTCAGTGAGGGAGGCGATGCGGGCCGACGCACCCTGGCGCCGTGGTGCAGGGGGGCTGGAGGCGGCGGTGGACTCGTACTCGGGAAACACCCTCCGCTACAATAGCACAGAGGGCGACACGGTGTGAGTGCGCAACATCGGGGATGAGGGGGGGGGGTGGGGGGCCAGAGGGAGGGGGGGAAGAAGGAGAACAACACTCCACAACAGCAGCAGCAATAACAACACCAACGACGACGACGAGACACCAAGCAGTCGACAAACAGTGATGCCTCACGAGCCGTCACAGCCCAACCAAAACACAAAAATTCCCGTCGACGACGTCAACGTCAGGAAATGAGGCGTGGGCTTGGAATCTTAAGTACTCAATGCTGCAAAATTAGGAGACATTTACCAGGACCTTTAAGTGTCGCGGCTGCTACAACAAGAAGAGCACATCCCGTTTCAATTATGTGCGCCTTCCCCCTCACCTGTTTGAGCCCCCCATCACAATAAGTGGGTGGCACCACATATACTACAGAGTATTGGCAACAGGCACTATTAACGATGAATTTTTGAAACCCTAAATCTCACACTTTAAAACATAACAAAACCTAACCCTAAACAAGCACCTATGTATCGTAGGCCAAAGATGGAAACTGCATTGGCTACTGTTGAGCCATTAGTTTCTGTTCCCCCCCCCCACACACACACACCCCTTTTTTCTGGAAGTTTTCAGCATATAGAACACATAATCAAAATGCGATGGCCGAAGGATAAATTGTCACTCACAATGATGATGTTTTGTGGTGGTTTGGGGGGCAGGTAGGGCAGCGGACCCTTCTATAGGTGTAAGCCCAGGCGGCGACGGTGAGCAGGGCGAGGATGAGGATGACGGAGGAGATGCAGACGGCCATGATGATGCGGCTGCGGCTGTCCAAGGCGCTGGCGCTAATAACTGAGCCACTGTCGAGAGGCCCCGCGTCCATATCGATGCCCAGCGGCTGGGGCTCACCGTTCACAGACAACGCGGTCACCTGACGACGCGAGAATGGGACACCGCGGGATGATGGCTCAGGGATGTGATGAGTGGACACCAGGAGCGGTGATGAGTGAACGAGGAGTCAACAGCCAGAAATGGTTAAGGAATGGAGGAATGGATCCCAGGCACGGCACTTACTGCAACGCTGATTAGATCGTCAAAGCTGCCGAAGATGGAGATGGGGGACCTCAGCAGCAGGGTGACCAGCCTGCATGTAGACCAGATACACAGGTTATTAGTGTGATGGTGTTGATTGACAGTAGCCAGAATGACGGAGCAGCACACTCACGCGACTTTAAACCCTAGACGTTAAACCCTAAACACCGGCGACGCCTTATATGGAGGAGCGAGGGAGGAGAGGGGCTTACTGGCTGGAGGCCAGCTCCTCGCCGGCTTCGAAATGAGCCTCTGCGCTGATCAGCTGAAGGAGGCTTCCGTTCAGGTCGCGCACCCTCGTCAGCGTCACTCTGTCGATGGGCAGGTCGATGCTAGCGGCGGTGGCCACGGCGGACCGAACATCCGCGCCAAACTGCTGAAAGGAGCCCGACGACTGCGTCAGCGCGCGACGACGACGGCGGGAGGCCCAAGCGTAGGGCGGCTCCGAGAACACCATCCTCGCAGAGAACGTGATGACGGCAACTAGGTTGTCACCCACCTCGGGTGTGATATCTATATCCAGTCGGCCCGCCGTCAACGAGGGGCCGAACCCGACCCAAAAAAGCACCAGCCCACGGCCAGTAGACTCGGAGCCGCCGCCTGCAGCAGTGCTGCTCAGCGTGTTCATGAACCGCACCCGCCCATCCCGTAAGTCTGTCTGCGTGAAGGTGGACGAAAACGAGTTGTACGGCGCTGTTAGCACCGCGGGGCGGCCGTCGACGTACAGCTGGCCGCCCGAGACGGCAACGACGGTGAATCGCAGCGCATCGTCGCGGTCGTTGCCGAGCGCGTCAAATTCGGGCGAAAACAGGACCGTGTACTCTATGTGGGAGTCGGTGGAGAGGGTGGTCGAGCCGCCGTAGGGAACCTCCGCGCTACCGGATATGGACCCGCGCACGGGAGATGGGAATGCGGCGGCGACGATCGCGGTGAAGGTGGCCTGCAGCGCGGTTGCGTTATGATTGGTGTCCGTGCTACTTGTACTTGGTGTATCCACGGAGAACGTGAACGTTGCCTCGAGGGGCGACGAGGACGGCAACTCCACCCCCGCCACGTCATCCGCCTCCCCCTGCTCCTCCAGCACGTTTTTGAACAGCAGACCCGCCTGCACAACGGTCAGTCGACCTTCATTTATGTCCGCCTGCGTCCAGGTGTCGCCGCGGTACAGCGGGCCGTCCCCGAGGGAGAGTTCACAGCCCGAGGTCGCAAGCAACGTTAACACGATATCCTCCGCGCCAATGCCGGCCGCCTCGTAAAGTAATACGCTCGACCCCACCACCACCGCCTCCCCGCCCGCCGTAACAACCACCATCTTCCGCACCACCTCCACCGGCGCCGTCGACCCCGTCTCGCCCACCTCCTCGCCCCCCGCTCCATCCTCTTTTTCCGCAACGATAAAGCGCACATCGAAGGCAATTTCCGAGGACTCAGTGGGGCCATAGCGAACATGGAAGAGGAAGGCGCCCGCGTCCTCAACGGTCAACGAACCCGCGTCGCTAACTTGACTACGAAGCGACACGTCGCCGGAATCGATATCGGCCTGCGTAAACTCCCCGCCCACTGGGTCCAGCGGATCCCCCGCCAGTAGCACCTGCACACTTGCCGTGATACCAACCAAACGATAGCGCACGCCGGAGCGGTCGTAGTCTTCGTCAGACGATACACTGTATCGCAGCGAAGTGGGCGACAGAGTCATTACCGCGGACGCAGTCGTCGGGTCGTCAGAGAAAGACGCGCCTTCGTTCGCCTCTTCCCGAAGCACAGCCGTGCCGGCAATCTCGACCCCTAGCTCCCCACTCGACCTCAGATCATCCGAGCTGCCGTCAGCGTCCCTATCATAGACGACGTCAAACGAGAATCCAGCATTGTTCGCGGTGGTCGAGCCGCCATCGAGAAACAGTTTCACGTGGAGAGCGTTTACAGCCGCCTGCGTGAACGAGTCACCGAGGACGAGCACAGCCCCGTCTAGCTTCACCCACGTCCCTTGTGTCCCCGTAACAGTGTACACGACACCCACGGCCTCGGGGCTCGACTCCGCCTCGTTCGTCTTCACCCCGTACAGTAGGTCATCGGGGGTGAGGTACCTGTACTCCGTCGTCGAGAGACTCACCCTTCCGCTGCCCATCGCCACCAACGCAGACACGATCACCGTCTCAGCCCTTGCCACTTCCACCACAAACTCTCTGTCCAATCGAGCCGAGTAGCTCCCCTCCAGGAATACTGAAAACATAAACGCCGCCTCGTCCCCGTCACCCTCCGGCCCAGCGGCCTGCAGCCACAACGTCACTCGGCCCTCGTCGACGTCGATCTGCCTAAACTCGTCACCATTATCCAGATCAACGCCGTCCAGTAGAAGTCGCAACCCACTACTCGACGCGTCCTCAAGCGCGTACACCACCTCCGTCGACCCCACGCCAGCATCTCCACCCTCAGCCCCATATGAGAGCTTTTCGGCACCCAGAGTCATAGACTCCCCCGGCGACAGCACCGCCCCCGTGTTGGCGAGCTCCGTCGGGGCGATAGGGTCGCCGTCTTGCTCGTCGTAGCTGACGTCATCACTCTCGTACGCCTCATCGTTCTCGATGTACACGTCACATGTATACTCCCAAGTCTCGAATCCGTCGTGAGAGACATAAAATACGAAACCCGTGGAATCGCCCGTACTGTCGTCAGCAGAGGGGGCGAGGACCTTCACTCGCCCCGCGTCAATGTCCGCTTGTGTAAAAGACACCGGCGCGGTGTCGGAGTTTGACGTCGGGTTTGCTGATAGTGCGTCGCCGTCAAGCAGGATCCGTACGCCGTCGATGGCGAGCAGATGGAACTTCACCTGCGTTGGGTCCGCGCCCGGCGCCGTCGCGCGAAGCTGATCGCGGCTTATGTAAGTAAACCCGCGTGAACTATCAATCCAAACGCCTGCATTGACAGCAAGTACTGGCTCCGCGCATTCCTCCCCCAAGTGAGTGCCGCGACTGTCCAAAAATGACGGAAACCCAGGCGGCAGAGAGCCACACAGACCCGAATTGAAGTCCACCGACAACTCGATGTCGGAGTTGCCTGCTAAATAAACGGACCATTGGGGAGGCAACGATCCCGTAAGCTGGTTGTCATCCAGGTGAAGTTCGCGTAGAGAGGCCGCGAGGGCGCTCCACTCCGAGGGTAGTGTTCCGGTGAGCAAATTCCCGGCAGCGTCCAGTTTTACTAAATTGTCCAGTTTGGACCATTCCGCCGGCAGTTCTCCGCTCAAATCGTTGTCCGCAATGTCAAGGGTGCGGAGGAAGGGAAGATGGTCTGGCAGAGTTCGGGGTAGTGACCCCCGAAGACCAGACCAGCGCAAGTGCAGCGCAAGCACCCGTCCACCCGGCCCGCACGTCACAGCGTCCCAATCGCACACCCGCACCGACGGCAGCCAACTCGTAAGGTCAGAGTCACTATGAAATGACTTGAGCGACTCTTTCCAAGTCAGGAGCGCGGTCGCCTCTGCTGCAAGCGCCACAGGGCAGATATTAAATGCAAAAACATGTATGTCGAAAACGACGCCCGAACAAGCAATCATATTTCATTATGAGGGGCACAACCGGCTGAGTTTGCGAAAATGTATATTCTGGCGCAAATTACTAATAAAACAATGCAAGATCAGCACAATCGTGTCAATGAAAATCAACAGACGGCAGGAACGCGGGACTAACAAATGTACAGTATCATACAACTAGTCACTGCCTTCCATGCAGGAAGGAGTCATGAAAGATGGAGGGGGGGGTTTAGCGACCGTGCGGTAGAGTCCCGTAGTCCTGTGGCAAAACGCGACTCGGACATAAGAAATTAAATAATACATATATGGCTATCAATAAATTGGGACACCGTATCAGAAAATAAATAATAAAATAATATGACAGACCCCGTAATCCAGCACTGGCCCCGCGCCTCGGGAGGACGTGAAAGAGCCGCCCTGGTTGGTTTGAGGCGTAGGCCTGGTACATCTGCGACGCAGAATAAGCGAAGATACGGGTATGCGCTGCGCATGCTCTACCCTATGCGGCAGTTTTCCACCGTCGTGAGAGGCGCTCACCGCCCGTAACAGCCTGGTCCCCCAACTCGTCGCCGGCGTCCCCTCGATCCCCGACCAGCCCGTTGTTGTCGTCGTCACCCCACACCGTCTGCTCCCCGCCTAAAAGCAAAACCATCAGCACAAGCGCCACCGAAAGCCTTTCACGTGCCATATCTGATGCAGCTCCTCCACACGCGCTCCACTCGCTGCTCGGGGCCGGACCTCAGGGCGGTATGGAGCTCTTTAGTCACTGACGACTTGAGACGGCTTCGTCTGCGCATACAAGTAAAGGAACATCCGTACATTAGAACAGTACATGAAGGAGGGTTACTACGCGGTACGAGGCGGACTCAACGTTGAGTCTTAACCTAACTTAGCGACAAAGGACCAGGCGCGGGATCCTATCCAGCTGGCCGCCCACTTACCTATCGTTCTCCTCTCGGACCAGAACATGTCCACGTCCAGCGCTTGCCACCCACCGATACCTGAACAACTATGGTGCGGGGCGGTGAGGAAGTGAGGACATGCCGTCGGGGCGGAGCAGCAGGAGCAAAAACTACGACGACGAATAGCACTAAAACCTGCGGTAGTACGGGTACGCGTCTCGCTTCCCAACGCATGTCATATGTGCTTGGACGGGCGCCTGGACCTGTACCAAATACTGCGCGCGCGGCGGCGCGGCGCAACGTATTTGTGGATCAGCACCAGCACAGGATTGAAGAGACGCCGCGGTACAGCTGTATATAGACGGATCTAACCCGAGACCCTCGCGATGCGTATCAGACATAAAGTACGAAACCGAGCACAATCTTCAGTACATACATCAGGTATCCGGTACCCCAATATTTTTATATGGACAATTAATATTAATACTTTTTAATTACAAAATGTTGAAACCCAACCCAACCATATTATTATTATGTTCTCTGTGGGCTTCCCCCTTTTTTCACCGAGAACGTAAGAAATTTTGGTAAGCATCGGGAGCGGGGGAGGGAGGTCGTTGAGTTCGTCGGGTCGTCGGGGAGGTCGTCGGGGAGTCCGACGGGTCGGTCCATCCATGCATGCGCCCATACCAAGGAAAACGATCACGGCGGCGGAATCCGACGAGGACTTGAGAAGGGGGGGGGGGGAGGCGGGGGGCTTGCCGTCATATCATCCCCCAATCACGCTTTTGAGTATCCGTAGGCGAGCAATAGCGTAGACTACCATAATAGCCAGTCGCCCATAACGATTGTTGTTGATATTTTGTCGATTGACTTGCATATCCGTGCGCGATATCGAAGGTCGGCGAAGACATGAGCTCGAATTACAATTGATTATTTTCTTTTCAGACAAGCTATTGTTTGCACTTTTTTTTTAACAACCGGGAATGAGGACAGGGAAAAGTACTCGGAAATTACTCGAAAATTAAACATTTTCCCGCGGATTCTCAACACATACAAGCCATGATGAGGGTTGCCGCCACAGCCTCCACCAACGCCATGCCCCCCTTCCTTCTCTCGCGCACCACACCACTCGCGCTTCTCATTGACTCCTCCACGCGCTCTAGCATGCTAGCAGTGGCTCATCTGTTCTACTTAATGGCCGGGGAAGGTGGGCCGTTAAGGCGTGGATCGGGTATTGTCGACGTTGTCAACGCGCAATTCACGTCTTCTAGTCGAATCGAGCTGGGGTATGAGGCAATGTGTAGCCTTAAGGGGGGTCGAGTACCGCCAGCGATTTTGCGAGTTTGGGGAGGTGATCTTGTAATACCGTTGGTGTGTGTGTTCATTGGGCGGGCGGTGAGTCAAACACTGCGACCATCTCTACTAGTGGCAAGGGCTCCCCTTCCCTCACGACCACTCGCAGCCTTTTTTCAACCTCTCTCGACGACCGTCCGGCCGAGCCGACGCTCGACAAGCCCGAGTTAGCTCTCACCGCGGCGCTCACCTCTTCCAACCCACAGATCACGCTCCCCCCAAATCCCTCGCGGCATGGCGGACCCACTCATCACCACCGAGCAACCCGCCCAAATGGACTGCACTTACGAGATTCCCCCTACAGCTATTGTCCTCCCCCAACCAGGACACCCAAGCTACATATGTCTCGACCTCTGACGAACATGCACCGGCCACTCCACCTACCAATTGGCCCGCTGTCGCAGCATCCCTCCCACCCATCACCCCAAGACCCGCAGCCCTCTATGACTACCATGAGTTTGCATGCAAGACTCGATACCCCCGCGACCCGGAATTTCGCTACCCGTTGGCACAACCTCCCCATCTCACGATCTCTGGTGAAGTCAACGGCACATTAGCCAATGATGCCCCCATCGTTTTAATACTCGCAAAACTAGCTCGCGCCACAGTTTCCCTCAACAAAAGGGCCAAAACCGCCACAACCAAGAAATTATGCAAGCCACCGTCCGCCGTTGGACGGCCAAGATCCAGCCCGACAACATCCGCATATGCGCCAAACCCGATCCCGACGCACTAAAGACCAATGTGGCCGGTCACCCAAAGCATTGGTCACAACCGGCGCCGTCTTGATCTGCCTTCAAAGCAGGTCTACTACCCAAGACCTACTCCACTGCCATATCCACTCCTACGACACCTCTACCCTCATGTGCGACCACGACGGCAACCCATGCGAGACGACCATTTCGGGGGCGACCCACCCATTCGACTAAAAAACGCAAAACATCGCAACTGAGAAATCTAGCCCGGAGCTAAAGGGCTCACCCCCTACCAGCCAAACCAAGTCACTTCTCTCGTTGGCCCTAGCCCAAGTCAAGCAAGCTACCTGCATTGCTTAGAGGACGAATGAATTGCCTTTGAAGATGGCGACAATCCCCCATATCACACCCCCATGTTCTACCAACCCCCATGAGCTTCACAACATACTTTTGAAATCACAGACGTCGACAAACCCTCCCGCCCGTGCGTGACAGCCCACCTCAACCTTCTTAGCGTCTCCCACGCCCATTCCTTCATCGACGCATGCACCAAAAATTCCCTAGCTTTTCCCATAGTGGACACACACGCCCTCTTTACCATCACCGGACAAAAGATCCCACGAGACCTAAAAGGCCCACTGCGCGCCATGATTGAGGGTAAATTCTACCGGTGGGGACTTGACTGCCATATGGTTGAAACCTCCCGCTTCCAAGACCTAATCCTCCCCCCACCCGATTAGCCATCACGGACTCTCGCACACACCACATCCCCACCCTTGACGGGAGGACGTCATACATTCCCCTGCTATCGACCACGACCTCGGCGCTCATAGGTCGACGCCTCTGCCTACTCTTCAACGGTGGAACTCACCAACGCATGCCCCAACCACACGGCGGTGATATCCCTCGGTAGCCAAGACGACACCTTCGCTAACATACAATAGGTAATCCTAAGTCTGACTTCCACTCTAGTACTTCTCTTTGCTATCTGCAAGAGACCCATCACCATGCACCTGAAACTATACCCGGTGAACCCCCGCTGAAATTGAAATTGTTTACAACATGTCCCGGCAAACTGGACCGACTGCTGTCTCACGGGCCACTCTACTTCGCCATACAGGACTTATTAGCAAGTTGGGCCCGGGTCTCTCCGACCAGGTACATTTCTTATCGACACACCTATCTGCAATGTGTGTCGACGTTCCTCGGGAGTTATATAACTGTAAGCAACCGCAGTAATTGCCACAGTCCCCCCACCTAAGCAGTAACAGCGCAATAATTTTTTAATCAAGAAAAACAGATCTAAAAATAAATCCACTTGTCTAGAAATGCAAAACTAAACTGCTGCTCGACCTTCACGATGCATGGCCCGCTCCCACCGAACCGGGGTGTCGACCGGCCTAGGCCGGTCGGCGTTCGGGAGGGGCGACGGGCCAGCCTAATCTAGCTCCCGCGTGACTTCGGTCTTGCCGAAGGTAGGAGGGGAAAGGCTGGCAAAAAACCCCTCCTCGCGCGGTCGCTCGTCGATCCCGCCGCTCCATCCCGTAAACCCCGCCCCAAGGTCTTGCCGCGTCCACCGACGCGGCGGTCCTCCGTGTCGAGGTCCCCCATCACCTCGAGGACAGGTGGGGGGGACCGAGACACACAGACATAGAAAAAACTAGCGCTCTTGCCTCCGCGCCTGAATTTTCCCCGCTCATTTCCCCGGCTTTTTCTCTGTCTGGTACCTGGGTACCTGTCGGTTTTCCGGCCTGTGGCCGTACCCTCCCCCCTCTGATCGCGCGTCCACCGAGCAGCCTTTTCTTGAGCGGGGGCCTCCGCGCTCACCCGGGCCCACGCTCAAGGACCCCTAGGAGTATGAAGGTATGTCGGGGTAGTGGGTGTCGAAGATATCCATTGCGTCCACCGCCTCCATGCGTCCACCAACTCACCATGGAAGAGAGCGAAATCGTACCAAAAAATGGATCCCCCACACTACTGCAAACATGAACCGCACCGACCTCAACCAAGCTGCCCTCGCTATTGCTCCTTGGGCCACGAGCGGCCGCCCAACTAAGCCTTCCCATAATCCAAAAAATAGAGATCAACCTAAATTCCAATGCATCAAACTTTGATGCATCATCCGTTTTATGAAACTCTTAATTCATGGGTACGTATTGATTAAAATGAGGCACAAATCCATGGACGCATTGACTAGATGGGGCACTAATTCACGGACGCATTGATTGAAAGGAGCCCTAATTTGTGGATGCATTGGTTAAATAGGGTACGACTTTATGGACGCATTCGTAAATGGGACTCTAATTTGTGGACGTATTGATTGAATAGGGCACTAATGGCGCCCACCGGCGGCACAGCGGCGGCAACCGGGAAGGGGATGCGCTCGCACGCCCGTCGGCACTTACCTCTACCTCCACGCTGTGGACGCTGGTAAATCCCATAATGTGCCAAGCTTGGCATGGTACGGGGCTAAACGGGGTACCGGCAGTTGCGATCATCGGGATTAGCAGCTATCGGGAAGCCATGTGTGGAGGGTTTTGTAAAATCATAATATCCGTCACCGGGACCAAGATCTCACAACGATTCCCAACGGTACATGTACTTACATCCCGAGAAGTACCCGGAGCAGATCCCGGTTTTGTGTGTGCCGACGCGATATACTGTATTTTTGTCGTGCTGCGCGCAGCTCCCGCGGTTAGCTCACTCACACATTCGACCACTCTCATCCGCTGCCGAGTTAGCCATACCACTAAGCGCACACAGCATCAAATTTGCTCAAGCTTTGCCGACTGTCAAGTATGTCTAGTAGAGGTGCCGGACGCAGAGTGGGACTGACAACGTAGAGATGGTTCCCTTCGGTATGGGCATGATTTTTAATGAAGTGCTTCGGCAAGTAGACGGTTAGTACTCATAGAAACGCCCCCGCCAACCACGCATCCTAAATGGAATCCATGGTAAAGAACGACCCTTGTGGCGCTTCTCACAAAAATACGGGCATCGAGTTGTGAAGTTATGTGTCTAGGTTGTCGCTACTTCGTCGTTTTTTTTATTTAGGGTTGCGATTTCTTCAAAACGGCACCGAGCGACAAACACATATTTGTGCGTTTTTCAGAGATGGAGGCGCGATAAAGCAAACGACGCAGCACGGGCCGCCGAGAAAAAAAGAGGAGAAGCTCGCCGGTTCACCCGTCACAACGCCCAGCCTGGCTACCCAATTTTAGTGGGCCATATTTAAATCTTCCCCTTGATGACAAAAGTGAGGTGACGACTGGCAGCGAGGGCGGCATCCAAGCACGCGACAACTTAAGCCCCCCCCCCCCCCCCCCCCCCGCCTCGTTGGGAGCAAGGGCGATATGCCAGGCGACCATCCGCATTGCCCTCACAGTCTCTCCGAGGCAGAGTCAGCAAACATTAGCGAGACCGCTAGAGATGTCTTTACGAACAAGCTATACCGGCACGCTCCCCAATTTTAGTCTCTCAACTAATCATTCCTAGTGCTCACGCCTTGCGGTGCCAGTGGACGCGTCGTGATTACTTGCTGCCCCGCCGCCCGTACAATAATATTATTTTGCTAATGCCGTCCGATGTTACTTCCTTGCAGTTGCACGGAGACTGCCTGCTAGGTATGTTCTCGGAGGGACTCCGGGTCCGTCCCATTTCCGGTAGAACTTCTGAAGACGGAGATGCGGAGGAAGGTCTAGAAGGGGCTCATGTCATGCAAGGCAGGCATGGCATCGAGAGAGTTCGAATTGCCGTGCTCGGCACCCGACAGCATTTTAGCATTGGCGCACCAGAGCGGTGCGAAGGAGTATGAACCTGAGACGCACTCCCCGTCCGTGCTCTTCGGGTTTTGCTTCATGGAAATGGAGAGTATCCGGACTTTTTTGCGCCTCGAAAGCTTCAGCTCGCGGGCCTCGGGGTTGCTCGTCTTTGCTGACAACGGGTCCTTCGGCGCGGCGGTACTGCCTTTCTATATTTGCCTCTCCCGGAATGAGGTGGGGAAGACGCTCTTCACCACCAAGTTGCGGGTGATCTACAACGTCGTGACAATGGCGTCGACACCAAGGGCATCGCTTGACGGGGCGCGGGACTACAACGTCGACGTCAAGCAATGGCCCCGCCAGCCGGACAGCTTCTACAAGTCGCCCAAGTTGGCGATTTTCCGCAAGTTGTATGACTTCGTGGACGACATCAAAGGTGTCGAATATCGCCTCCCTATAGCACAACAGCTTGTAACAGATAACGTGGCAGTATCGATGAATGCCCACCGCTCAAAGGTAAAACATTCTATGGGTGAGGACAATAGTAGCGGTGTGACTTCTTCAAATACCTCGGACATTGATTCGCCGGCGGAGCGTAGCATGCGCAGGCGGCGGGGCCAAGGTGGGAGAAGGGGCAAATGGGGTGGGCGGAATAGTGCGGTGTCTCCAACAATAATGCAAATAAGCAGTGCACATGCTAACGTGCAGACGCTAGCGCGCAGGAGATCGCAGCGCCGCGGTGCAGGGCGGGGTGGACGTGGGAAGGGTGGGTAAATGAAGCGCGTCTCTACATCAACATTGGTGGAGAATAAATATCATGTTTTAATCATACTAATTTTTACATTCCTAATTTCTAAACTCGCCCTTGCTTGTGACATGATGCACTTAATCTCTAGCAGTCCTCATGAGCAGCATGTGCCTTCCTCTACCGCTACCCGACGGCACTTGCTGCTCGAGCAGTTGCCGCTCTAGTGTGCGAATGCGCACCTCAATCGCCCCGGCCAGCGTGGTTGAAGGTGGGGGCCTCCGCTTCTTGAAGCGCCCGGAGCTCCTATCTCGCGGTCGTACAACCGCATGCACCGAGTCTCCTCCTGCGCCATCCCTTGCTTCGTTGCCACTCGGAAGTGTGACTTTAGAGGAGGAGGCGATAGGACCAATGGCAGTGGCCTAATGCCGAGTTACCGGACGATACGGTACGGCGGAAACCCCGATACCGGACATCGGGGTGAGTGAACACGATGCGACACCTCTCCGCGTGCACGAGTTAAACATGCGCGAAATAACATTGCAAGGTCATGCCTTTGTCGCTCGGCCGCTGTCTAGCTGCGTGAGAAACGTGTGCGCACAGACAAATGAGACGTGGGCTACAGCATCAGAAAGTGACCATACGCATTAGGCGGCGCAACATTAGAGCGGTAACGGCGCGCGGTACAAAATCATTTCGGGATTTTTCGGAACCCCGGATGTATGTACATGTACCCGCGGGAATCGTTGTGCTCCCCGCTCGGCCCGTCCGATGTGAATTTTTTCGCTATTGAATACTCCTAAGAAAACGTCCCATTTGAGGGGATGGGGCCTTTATATTTGAAAACAATTGGCGAGGGGGGTCAGCCGCGGTTTGAGGGTGTAGGAGCTTTCGGCGGAAAGCCGTAAAGCAGCTCTAGGGAAGGGCGCTCGCTACACGTCGACATGCTTGCTGACATCGAGCTGACACAAGGGGAGGCAGCACGACACCGGCACCTAAGAGGAATATCGCGACGGGAGGGGCGGCGAGATCTAGCGGCGGGGTTATCCTCAAGAGAAACCGCCGCCGGAAAACTCTGTACAGAGGGTTTGAATAATTTCAGCACCCCCGCGGCCTTTTTGGATAAGGTAATGGTGGCCATGCCCTACGCCACCGATACCCATTATCGAGTTGCAAACCTAATATTAGAGAGCGCAAGCCCGGGTCGGCGCAGAGGCTCGCACTCGAAACAAGGGTAATGCTCGACGGACGCGCGATCGGTGGGTGGAGGGTACGGCCGCCGGCTTTTACTGACAGGTACCCGGGTACCAGACAAGAAAAAGCCAGGGAAATGGCCGGGAAAGCTTTTCATCGCGGCGGCAGGAGCACTTGCCTTTTTTGTGGTGGCCTTGGTCCCCCCCACTTGCCCTCGAGATGACGGGGGACCTTGACTAGGAGGAAAGTCGCGACGGGAGGAGCGGCTACGGCCTTGGGGCGGGGCTTACGGGATGCGACGGCGGGATCGACGAGCGACCGCTTGAGAAGGAATTTTTCGCTAGCCTTTCCCTTCTTTCTCCGACAAGACCGAAGTCACGCGGGAGCTAGATTAGGCTAGCCCGTGGCCCCTCTCGAACGATGGTCGGCCTAGGCCGGTCGGCACCCCGGTACGATGGGAGCGGGCCGTGCATCGTGAAGGTCGAGCAGTAGTTTCATTTCGCATTTCTTTACAGTTGGCTATTTTTTTTTGTAGATATATTTTTTGATTAAAAAAATGTTTCTGATGTTACCGCTTAGGCGGGGGGTCTGTGGCAATTACTGCGGTTGCTTACAGTTTTTAACCTCCGAAGAACGTCGGCACACATTGCAGATATAGGTGTGTCGATAGGTGTATCTGGTCGAAGAGTACGCGGCCCATTTTTTGCTTTTAATTGTCTTAATTGGCTTTGCAACTGATGGCCGTTAGACAACAACCGGTCCATTGTGTTAGTATTGTTGTAAATCATTTTCATTTTCGCACTAATTAATGGATGCATTGATCAAGTGGCGCATCGATTCATGGACGCGTTGGTGCAGGACGGTGATATGGAGCGAATGCATTGATGTACCCGCATCGGTTTGACGGCACATAGTTGTTCTCGGCGAATCTGTTTAATTACAATAGTTTTGTTCAAAGTTTTGAAGTGACCCAAATATTGTATGGGGCGTCCCATACATCTTTGGACAAGTTTTATGCTTTTTTTCGTTCCCTCCCCCTCTTAACAACGGTCGCCTAGACTGGTCCGCCCACGAGAATAACCCTCTCCATGTTGTTAGGTTAACCTTCTTCAAGTTGTCTTAGTTGGTTGCAACGAAGCGACCCGCCGGCTAGCCGTTCAATTGGGATAATATAGAATATAAGCCATGATATTTTGCTTGCGAAAGAAACAAAAAAAACTTGTGCGGAGAGTGCGTGCAGTAAAATAGAGATCTGGATTCTCATAGGATGGATGTGCATATTCAGCTCTTGTGCATAGTACACTCCTCCACAAAAGTCCGGACACGATTTCGCACCTTCGCAAGTAGAGAATGTAACCATGCTTCGATTTTATTGACAAATGTCCTGAAATCCCAGGCAATGCTTTTGCGCGCAAAATGGAATGCGCCGACAACTGCGAGGGGTGAGTTTGAACACTGCCGGGCTTGTGTACTTGGGGTTATCGCGCCCGCACCCGTGCGGCACGCTCGTTCAAACAGTCGCCGTGCTGGTTAGACGAAAAGAGCAACGGGCGCACAACGCCGCAATATGAACGTTGATGCGACGGTCGCGCAAATACAATGCATAGACGACGGAGGGAGGAGGTGTTGGGCAGGCCGCTGTGGGGGAAACGCACGAAATCGTGTATGTAGACTTACCACCGAGATGCGCACAACCCAAGGGCAAGCTGCTTTCGGCCACAATGTTCAAGCGATCATAACTTCCTTGTATATTGTCAAATTGTTTCAAACAGGTATCGTTGGACGAGTCTTTTCAATGCGCGTCGAACGCACCTACTCCAGAGTTCAAACACCCATAAATAAATTTGTTATGAAGTATTTGAATTTACGCAATATTCCGGCAAGGCTGAGCCGCAGTGCCAAGCAACACTCATCGAAGTCGGCTCACCTCCTAAGACGATTTGTTCAGGGTTTGTCGATATATGTTTACCAATTCTCCATTCCTATTGACCTCCGAGCCTAATTCCCGACGCGTTCCACGCGTGGGGCGGGTGTGGTTGGCACAAGCACATATCCAAGCATTCCAAACGCCACCGTCAACTTGATGCGTCCCTAACGGCCAAGTTGGACCTCGCCCCTCCCCTGAGCCAATCGCTGTCGCACGTTTACAATGTGCAGTGTTTATCCAAACCTGCGTCATGTGCGTTTTTGCTCGCTTGCTTTCCAAAAACCCTAAACCCGCAAACCAAACCTCGCGCATTGAACACGGCACCCACGCCTCCAAACCCCCTCCAAAAAGCCCCCAAAAATACGCTTATGTGAAACACGGAGAAGTATGCAGCTTGGTATGAAGCGTGGCGCTCAGAATGACGTGTGTAGTTCATACAATTTCCCGGGAATTTATGGGCTTAATTCGACAAATTCCACCGACAACACCCGCTTTAAGCTGAGGTCTAACCACCCCGGATGGCGGCTTACTGCTTGCTTCTCGGCTCTCCTACAATTGGGTGGTACTCGGGTATCGTCGTGCTTGACGTGGTGAGAGGGGAGCGTGTTCTTGACTAGCTTATGCTTAACATAATGCATGTCCGGACTTTTGTGGAGGAGCATAATACAATTTTGTAGCACATTGTATTTTATGAACTGAACGCGCCAACTGTGAAGATTGTGCGCCCGAATATTATGCGGTAAAACACGTCATATCCGCTTATAATCTATATCCACTGCTATAATAACACAATATATCCAAATTTAAAAACCATAGGACGCCTCTCGGGAACCCTCGGTAGATATTTGTTATCGTGACTGTCATATCCTAGCCCATTTCGCTAAGTGCTAGTATCTGACATTATCTATTTCCTCTAAATGGTACCTGTATCCTAGCGATATTCAGCCTTTTATTGTCATCACGGCAGTACCACTGTATCGCCGTATTTTCCCTGGACAGTACAGAGTTACTAGCACTATCTCTTCTGGATAGTTCTTTTCTAGATAATTATAAAAGCTTGTGCGATAAGGTTAGATAGACGGTAGAGATAATCTCAGATAATATGTGTCACTAGTAATAGTTTGGTTTAGTTAGCAGACAGCACAAGCTACATGTTCTAAGGCTGTTTCTAGAACACCTGAGGCGTGGATATTTAAGACGGGGACTTACTGGCCGGGAAAGACGCAGACCGGTACAGACCAGATTTTCGCCACACCCAGATTGTAAGAAACCCTGTTCCTAAGACAATCTTGCTAATTCTCTCTACGGTGTATAATAAGATCCAAAGATTAGGTTCTACTATTAGTCTAAGGTGGCCAACTTAGCCTAACCAAAGTACAACCTCACACGTGGTTTCGGAGCCTCATAACAGCTAGACGAGACAAAGATGTCTAACCGAGCAGGAGGGAGACTACTAGAGGAAGTCGATGGTCGACCAGAGGGGGCGCCTTCCGGACCGACACAACCGACGTCGACAGATGGTGGCAGACAGACAGTGCGAGAAGGATCGAGTCCCACGATGGAGCCTATGTCGGTACACGTCACCGAGATGCTACAACGTCTAAGTAACCGAGTTGACACTTTTTTTATTGAGCTATCTCAACTCCGTGACCACGTCGACAACGGTTTCATACATGGTCTAAGTAACCGAGTTGACACTTTTTTTATTGAGCTATCCCAACGGCGACGCCCTCTTCCGGGACAAAACCCCAGAACGCATATCGCCCCGCCATGCACCGGCCAAGCCCGACGCCCGCGAGCCCCAAGGCACCAGGCCCGCTCGGTTCGCGCGTCCAAGCCCCCCTAGATTTATCCCCCCAGGGATCCAACTGCCGCCCGCCCGGCCCCGCCCGCCCGCCCCCCCCCCCCCCCAGCGGGCCGCCCCCCGCGGCCGCTCGGCGTCGTCCGCCCGGCCCAACCGCCCGCGCCGAGGCCGCCCCCGGAAGCCGCCGCCACCATCCGCCCGCCGGCCGAACCGCCCGCCCGCGCGGCGAAGGCGCCGTCCGCGGCCGAGCCCGAGCGCGCCGCCGCCCCCGCCGACGCCGTCGGCGGCTTGGGGCGCACGATGCATGTGGTGAAGCGCGACGGGCGCTTGGAGGCCGTGTCGTTCGACAAGATCACGCGGCGGATCGCCACGTCGCTGGACCTGCCGGGGCAGGCGCTCAGGACGTGCCACATTGTCAAAGTTGAGGGGGCAATAAGGAATGCTTACACTCGGTGAGTGACATGTCATCTCACCCTCAGCAAGTGCCTAGCACTTGCCTATCACAGGACACGCACTCACCTTGTGGTGAGCACACGCCAACATATATTCTGAGCCTTTAGATGATATCTAACGCTCAGCAACTTGCCACCATCAGCAACCTAATCCTCTCTATTGTTGATTGGCTTATCATCTCATAGTGCTGAGTCACAGCCGTACTATCACGATGCTACTTGACCAACATTGCTGTGTAGCAACTTGATTATCACACAAAACCATGTCTCGCAACACTCCCCCTTGCTACGCAGGCAATCCCATGATGGCATTGCACAACTTGCTATGCCTTGCACTCACTAAGGGCTTGGTAAGCACATCAGCAAGCATGTTCTCCGTCGCACAATATTGCACCTCGATGTCTCCGCTCTCCACCTTCTCCCGACAGAAGTGGTACCTCACGTCCATGTGCTTGCTGCGTCCGGTCGTCATGCTATTCTTGCTGAGTGCAATACAACTCTGATTGTCCTCGTGAATTGTGATGGGAGACCCGGAGTCTTGGTGAAACTCGTGGAGTAGTTGCTTCAAAAACATCGCCTCCTGAGTGGCCGCAGTCAGCGCCATATACTCTCCCTCCGCTGTCGACAACGCCACAGTTTGTTGCCGCTGGCTTTTCCAACTCACCGCTGCACCGTTGAGCATGAACACATACCCCGTGCGAGAGCGCCGCTCGCCAATAGCACTCGCGTAATCAGAATCTGACCATCCTTCCAGCTTTGATGAGGGTGCGCCACCGTACATCAACACCGACTCTGCGGTCCCCTTGAGGTAGCGAAGCACCCTCTTGGCTTGCTCCCAATGTGACTGAGAGGGGTCGGACATGTACCTACTAAGGTGGCTAACAGCCATGGTGATGTCGGGCCGTGTGCTTACGGAAGCATACAACAAGCTGCCGATCAAGCTTTGGTACGGCACTAGACCGGGAGGCATCCTTGATGTCGACGTCTCCACACAATTGCTCAAAGCATCGACCGCCATAGGTGAGCCCACTGGCTTGCAGCCCATCATGTTGAAGCGCTCCAACATATCTAAGACGTATTGCTGTTGTCCAATCCTGATGGTGCGGCTGCCACGATCACGCTCGACTGTCATGCCAAGCAACCAAGACACTAGACCGAGGTCTTGCACGTTGAACCTTTCGCCGAAAGCCGACTTGAACCCAACGATGAAGCTACCCGCTGGTCCGACGATGATGCTGTCGTCCACGTACAACGCCAAGACATAAAGCTCACCCTCCTTGATGAAGACGTAAATGCCGGGATCCACCTTGGATTGGGTAAAGCCATACTCCTCTAGCCATGCTGTGATGGTCTTATTCCAGTTCCTTGGAGCTTGCTTGAGGCCATACAATGATTTCTTCAACAAGCACACTCGCTCCTCTCCATTGATGTCGAAGTGACGGAATCCTTCCGGCTGCCTCATGTAGATTTCCTCCTCGATATCGGCTTCCAAAAATGCCGTCACCACATCAAGCTGCTCCACCTCCCAATCATTATAAGCAGCAAGCGCGAGCAACGTTCGAATAGAAATCACCCTCACTGTGGGAGCGAAGGTCTCGTGGTAGTCCACACCCTTCTCCTGAGTAAACCCGCGAGCCACAAGTCTTGCTTTGTAGCTTGCAATCTGTCCATTGGCATCGCGCTTCAGCTTGAACACCCACTTGGAATCTACGAGTTTGCGACCGGCAGGACAAGGGACCAATGTCCAGGTTTTCCGAGATACAAGTGAGTCGTACTCGCTCTTGATAGCTGCCTCCCACTCCCCCGATTGGGGACTCCTCAGCGCTTGCTTGTATGACACCGGCTCTTGAACGGTCGGGCTGCTGGCTGACTTAATAGCTGCGGCACTTCCCGCAGTCCATCCATCTCCCGAAGCGCCCGCTGAACGGAGATTATACCTTGGACTGGGTACGCATTGCTGTGGTGTAGCAGTGGATCGAAGATTATACCTTGGCCGTGGAGTCTCCCCCGAATGCATGTCCCGTTCCTCTTCCGTCGACCCGGAATGCTGCCGCGACTCCCGTAGCGGCGACTCCCCCGAAGGTGTATCCGGTTCTTTGCTACTCATGGTGCGCGGGATGCTGTCCTCTTCATCATCATTGCGTTGCTCCGCATTGCTCTCCCCCATGGAGAGGACTGCAGCCTCATCGAACACCACGTTGCGGCTGCTCACCACCCGACGAGTAGCAGGATTGTACACCAACCACGCAGGTGATTCGGAAGCATAGCCCACAAAGACACCCTTCCACGCGCGATCGTCAAGTTTGCGGCGTTGAGACTTGTCAACGTGGACATAGGCCGGACAGCCGAAGACCCGCATGGAGCTCAAATCAGCTCGTCTACCGGTCGTCAAGGTGAAAGGTACACCGCCGGCTCCGCTACTATGCACACGATTGCGGACATGCACCACAGCGGCCATCGCTAAAGCCCAATACGATTTTGGCAGCGCGGCTTGCCGGATCATTGACTGCGCCATCGGGACCAATGTCCCCCACTGCCGCTCAATACGGCCATGTTGCCAATGCGCGTAAGGGGCAGTGATCTCCACAGCGATGTTGAACTCATCCAAGAGGTTTCGGAAGGCAGCACCTAAGAACACCGTGTCATTGTCCACCCGAAGACGACGAACCGTGTGCCCCAGAGAACGGATGGTGGTCAACATGCGACGGAACGAGGCGGGAGCCTCATCCTTGGAGCGGACCGCATCATGCAGCATGAAACGGCTCCGGAAATCAACCGCACAAAAGCTGTACCGCCGTCCTCCCAAGGATGGAACACTCATAGGACCGCAGAAGTCTAAGCCGAGGACCTCAAAGACACCAACGTTCCGGTCAGCCGGCTCACGAGAGATACGGCGGACGTGCGACTTACACACAGCACACGTCTCACAGAAGCCCAACTTCTCCGACGCAGAAAACGCCACGCCCTCCACCTGAGTGGCCAAGAGCCCGTCCAATTGCGACTCGCCAAGGTGACCAAGTCGGGAATGCCACAACCGTTTTTCCGATGGCGCAGTGGCGACCGAAGCGGTAGGATTCAACGAAGCAACCCGCGCCGGCAACCACACCAATAAATGCGCGCGCTCCAACGGAACCACCACGCCACCACCATGACCGGCATGAAGACGAAGGTGGTCCACGGGATCAGCTAACACCACAGAATGACCTTGTCGCCGAGCTTGGGTGAGGCTGAAAAGTCGATGGTAAGACCACGACGCACGACGGGATAGCTCAGGAACGTGGAGCACATTCTTTAGCGTGGCAGGAATCTCCTCTCCATCTTCAGCCTTCACAATGATTCGGACCGAGCCCACTCCAACAGCGCGGGCGCTAATACCCTTCACCCAAAGCCGGTCGGTGAGCGCTCGATACTCACAGAAGTCACGGCGCACACTAGTCATGTGATGGCTGGCGCCGCTGTCGGCCAACCACATCCACGTTTTCCTCGTCGCGCTCGAACATGTGTCGAGCCTCGGAGAATGGCCGCGCAGGGGTGGCTGTCACGTCCATGACCGCCGGAAAAGCAACCGGGGAGTCCATTTGCGCAGAGTTACCTCCGGTGTTGTTGACGGGGCACTCGGACCTGCGATGGCCCTTCTTACCACAGCCATAGCAAACACCACGAAAAATTCTCGCTCCGCCTCTGCCATATGAGGTACGACGAGTAGTCGCAGCTCCTTGAAGAGATTTCAGTTGGTCTTGGAGCTCGGAGACTTGCCGCTTCAAAAGTTCAGTCGTTGAGTCATCATGAGACGCTGCAAAAGCCGTAGGCGTTGGGGACTCCGTTGAATGTGATTGCGCACGACTCTCGATGCGCATGCCCTTTTGACGAAGATCACGCTTGACGGTATCCATGCTGAGGTCGTGTACGTCCCACGTGTCGGTGATGGAGTGGTATTCGCTGCGCAGGCCCTTCACCAAGTACATGATGATACGCCGGTCGTGGACGACGTCCCCAACTCGGGCAAGCTGTCGTTGCAGTCGAACTAACCGGTTCAGATATTGAATGCCGCTCTCGCCGTCCGCTTGCGGCGTCTCCAAGTCCTGCAATAGTTCCGTACACCGGTAAATACCATCGTCCTCATAATGATTGACTAACGCAGTCCATGCAGTGTGGCCGCAGGTCTTGTCATCCTCGCTAACATTCTCGATAATAGAAAGGTCGTCCTCCGGCAGCGCAAGAATCAATGTGGAGTACATGTCGACTTGTTGTTGAGAGGAAGCGGCACCATCCGACGACAAAGCCGGAGCCCACTTTTGCATCAAGCCAAATGCACGAAAACGTTTCTTCCACACGTCAAAATCTCGTCTCTCCCCACTGAACTTGGGTAGTTTCACGGAGTCCATATCAGGTACGTCGGATGCGCTCGCAAGAGCACCAGAAAATCAGGAATAGTGCCAACAAGAAAAGCACCAAGTACCGGTGAAGAGGCGGGCAACACGGCTCAGAAAAGGAGACGACAAAGGGCTGACCGAAGACGCAATTGTACTCCCGGAGTCTATACAGCCAAGGCAATCAGAAACGAGTCTCAGAAGGTCGGTCAAGTGACGTCGTACAGGAGTGCTAGTACACTTGTGGTAAGATGCCTTTCCAAAAATTCAGCCGGACCACTATCGGCTTTCACGAGAAAAGAAACTGGCGGGTGACAAGCTCCGGAAGCGAATAAAATTCCAGAAAGCGCCAAGCTATAACAAAGAAAAGCAAGCCGATCTTCACGTCACACGAGTCGGTGTTCGGGGGTTGAAGCCGGCTCCAAGCGACACAAACAAGTCGCTACCAGCCGGGTATCGAAGTAAAGCTACAAACACAAGCAAGAGCCAGCCACTTTGTGAGCCAGCCGCACCTCACGTATCGTGCGACACCACAAAGGTCTACCACTCTTCGAGAAGCAAGCTCTAGGTTCCAGTCAAGACAAATGACTCCAACAACTAGCAGCTAGAGGGCCCACAACCTGTCAAAGTTGAGGGGGCAATAAGGAATGCTTACACTCGGTGAGTGACACTGCATGTCATCTCACCCTCAGCAAGTGCCTAGCACTTGCCTATCACAGGACACGCACTCACCTTGTGGTGAGCACACGCCAACATATATTCTGAGCCTTTAGATGATATCTAACGCTCAGCAACTTGCCACCATCAGCAACCTAATCCTCTCTATTGTTGATTGGCTTATCATCTCATAGTGCTGAGTCACAGCCGTACTATCACGATGCTACTTGACCAACATTGCTGTGTAGCAACTTGATTATCACACAAAACCATGTCTCGCAACACACATGAGGGCGACATCCAAAAGATCTCCGAGACACTCCTTAAAGACATAGTGAGGGTACAAAATGAAAACCGGAAATCCTTGTTGACCTTGCTTAGTATGGCTACAACGACTAGCAAGGCCGATGCGGACTTTAAGGACACGGTGTCGAAGCTCGTCGCGGAGCTGGCCGTCAATTCGGCGCAGTCGGTACCGGAGCGGGCCGCCCTATTGGACACGTTTGCCATGACTCATCGGGGCGTGGCGAAGGAGGCACAAGCCGTTCATGTGTCTGGGGAGGAGGCAGGCGCGGGCAAGACGTATAACTCCTAACATACGTAGCAAGAAGTTGTTGCATAAGACATTGCAGAGGTCTACCTTTGGTATTGCGTCATACGGGCCTTGGAATAGGGGTGAAGGCAATTGCCCTCTACACTCCCACATCAACGCCAATGGAGCGTATGAGGCACCTATTCATTTGTATGATGTTAGTTGTGTTCCTCTGTCGAAGAATAATCTACATCTCTATCCGTATGTGCGGACTTATCTTCAATTCAGCAATGCACTAGACACCGGCACTGTTAAGTGGCATTGGCGACCCAATGTTGGTGGGGGTGGAGGACAGGCTATCACCCAACCAGACTTCCCTCAAGCGGCTACAACAGTCAACAAGACATCCACGTTTTATCCAACATAATTGGACAATCCGAACTATGATACATCATTTTTGTTAATGATAAGATGCGTAGATGCGACCGATATGTTCCGTATGTCTGTCGAGATTAAAGATAGCAATAATTCATGAATGCATTAATCAAGTTAGACTTACGTGCCATCACCATATCGGCGAACGACCCAAGATTATCTTCGCTTCCGTCTCCATGAACGCGCACGGCTCGAGCCTCGAAGGAGGCTCAGCTAAACTTGCCACCCTTGTGGACCGCTCGACCTACCTCGCCTAGGCTATCGAGAGACTCCTCCGCCTACATTTCACTGCTCGAGCGCGAGCCTACGCCAACCCGACAGGCAGCTTCACCTCCCCACGGGCCACCGACGACAGAGACAACGCAGATCAACCCACTATCACCCGCCCGGCGGGCAGTAACACGGACGACCAATCTGTGGATATGTAGGAGGACCCAGCAACGACAAACGAAGCGAATCCATACCACAAGAACCCCCCTCCCCGACACTACCCAATGGCAACCGGTGCGCTCTTGCAAGCGCCTCCCCCCCCCCCCCCCCCCCCCCCCCCCCCCCCAAAGCCCCAGCCGACTAACATGCCACGGACCACTACGAACAACGTGTTGTCTGTGTTCGGCTCGCTCTCCGATCGCCCTCTCCCACCTCCCGCCATCAACTTGCAGAGGACTACGTGGCACGGTTGGCTGAGGACCCCCTACCTACGCGCACTCCCGGCGGTAATATGCAACGCCCATACCCCGACTCCCGGAGCTCCCACCCGCCTCGTCTAGGTGCTTCCAACCTTAGCGACCTAGGCCCCCACCATCCGAGACCGCAGCGGCGGACATTTCTTTGGACGACATTCAATACTGATCCACAACAACCCCTCCCCCACACCGCGACCGCCAATTCCACATGCGGAGCACCTTGATGAACACCAACGTCTCGACCTAAGCCCCAGCGGGAAATGCCAACGGTGGGACGTCTTCGACAGCCTTAACCGTTTTTTCTAGGAGGACTGCCAATAGTGGGACAGGGAAGGAGAAGGGGACTAGCAAGCCAATCCTTGAGCACGGCGATCGGGTTTAGCGATAGCACTAACTGTATGTTGCTTCTTTTCCGCGGTAGAGGTGGATTTTGTGGATTGCAAAAGGGGATTTACCTTTGAGCAATATGTAATGCAGTGTACTCCATCCCCCGGCTTACCGGGGGTTGATTACACTCCCCTCTACGGTTTTACTGACTTAGCCCCTAGGAGTATCTAGGATTAGGGATGCCAGCCAAAATTTTGTTCTGTAAGTCCTATATGGCATATGCAAGAAGGCCCTTAGGCCGCAGCCGCACAGCGCGACAGCGGTATATGTTGAAGATCATTTTCATTTTCATAGGGCTCTAATTCATGGATGCATTGGTTAAATGGAGCATTAACTTGTGGATGTATTCGTTAAATAGTGCAGTAATTCATGAGCACGTTGATTAAATAGTGCACTACTGATTCGTGGACGCATCGATTAAATGGGGCGCTGTTTCGTGGACGCATTGATGCGGGTGATGTTGCAAATGCATTGCGCTTCCATCATGCATCGATGTTTGATGCGGAAGCTTACCTGATAGCCATTGACGTCGGTCTCAACTCGGCCGCCACACACATCATAACCGACATCGCGTGCCTATTCCAACGCATACAAAAATATCTTCCAGTCCCAACCTGGCTACAAGACCACCTCAAAAGGATATCCTACACTATATCCAGGGAATGTTTTACATCGAACTGCTCTTGGAATGCTCGCACACCTTGGTAAGATCAACGCACACGGTGGGTTTGCGAGCTATGACCTTTTTGACAACCTCGCGACAACGACAGTGGATGAGCACGCCCTCCCCCACGTACTTGACCGGCATGAGCCCCCGCTGGGAAACAAACCCATGCACAATACAAAAGTCGCCCGACGGATCCTCCGCCAACATACACATGTACACAAATAAAAAAGAGACTCCGTCACGCACATTAAAACCCACACCGCCAGACATCCAGCTCGCAGCAACAAACATGGCCGCATACTCCACGCTGCCTAACTCAATGACGCCGTTTCCGACATCCATAAACACCACCACGAGCTCACCCAACATGAGGTCACCCACAAATAAGACTTTCTTTGGGGGGTCCAAAACACCCGACAATTCTCATGGTGCCCCACGCAGCGCGGTCCCTTGTGTGGACAATTTCTTATCAACAATCAGATGGCCGGCAATTGCCCCATTATGGCTTGCGTCCGCCAAGACCGTCACGATAGTGCCCTACAACTTCTCACCTCACTTCTCGAGGCAGCTAATGGCGGACGATGGGGCACAAAGTACTCGCAATTCGGCAATAAGCCAATCAAACTATTCACACTTGCTCTAATCGACAGCCTCCATGTAATGGACTAATTCCCCCACCCCACTACAAACATATCGTTGTTGGTGGACACGACTAAAGGCCTACAGTGCCCCACCACAAGTACACCTACCATCCCACCGCCTCACATTTCCCGTCATATATCCGCCTCCCTCGAGCCCATAACATGATTTCATCAGACTCGTCGAACTCACATACGTCCCGACTCCAAACAAAGCGAATAACTCGCCTCACCCTACTCTATCCAAGTTAGAGAATGGGACATTTCACAAGTCTCGCCGAGGACTAGGACGAAATACGCCCCCTAGCCAAAATACTCAAGTTATAATGGTCTCGGTCCCATGTTAACGTTCCCCACATCGTCATCAGATGCACCGGCTCCCCTCATACCACTACTATTGAAAGTGCCACAATCATCTTTATACTCCGCAAGGTTATGCAAGATAAAATAAAATCCCTCGCTACTCTAGTTGTCTTCTCTATTGCTCACAAACTGACAAACTCCATATCCACTCCGTCCCATGGCTACATCACCTCCTCAAGGTTTACCGAGCTCCAGCCATGTCTTGTGTCAAAAAGCGCACATAACTTCCCCAAAAGACTCTACAACCGAATTCATCACTAACATGGTCATTCTGTGGGGGGGGGGGGGGGGTGAGAGAAGCAAAGATGGTCTTATATGTTATATTTAGATTTCAATTTCATGTCGTAAAAGGTTTTTAATCATTTTTTGAAATGTCGATGTTACGATACACAAATAGCGTAGAGACCCATTCGCTAATTTAGTAGTCCACCCGGATTCAAAAAGTTTATGTTGTAAATGTCTCAATGTCATGAATTTGAAATTCCAAAAACTTAAGTGAAAACCCTGAAGACCCAATATATGTTGTAGTAATTTGTGTCTTTCATTTCGTCAAGCATGTCGCTCACGCGTGTCAAGAACTGATATCTTGCCGAGTGACCTCGATCAATCCGCGTTTTTCGATTCACGAATGAAAAACAATATTGTTGTCTTTCTTCAATATTCGGACAAAAATGGACGACGAGAACAACGAACTATGACAAGAATATTATGTCGCCACGTTACATGGCGCTTTACTTAAGAACTCCAGACTACTTCGCCTTAGTATGTCTCCGATTGACGTTGTGCGCATGCACATGGTAAGGCTAGGGATTAGTTATCGACACATCGTCGATAGTATCTCCATCACCCGTTGATGGTGCCATCGATGTGCTAGGTTATGACATCAACATCAATAGGATGGCAATAGTGTTACTATAAATCCACCCAACCATAAACAATAGTGGAAAACATCAACTATCAAAGTCCGATGTGCTGACATATCGTCCCAAATGATCCTTCGGCGACAATATCGGCTTCAATTACCATCGATATCAACATTGCAAAATATCAACACCATCAACATCGACAATCCAAGATATCAATATCATCGACATCGACGTTTCAAGATATCACTTCCATAAACATCGACGAAAATGACTTGATCCCTAGCCTAGTCACAATGCGTGATTTTAGGCGCATCATCACTTTACGAGAGTCCCTCAATCACGGCGGCTCGGTGCGTCATGACGCTTAGAAAATCTACATGTCAGCGAGGGGTTTAGTTATTTCAGTTTCTTCAACGACAAGCACATTTTAAAGTGCAAAAAGTATAGACATGCATTTTTGGCTCAAAGCTCGTGAATAATACGCTAACCTATTCTCAAAGTTGAACGCGGCGACATCCACGGTCCGTCCAAATGCAGTAATGTCGACTAAAGGCACGCAATCTACAAAATCGCCGTGTGACCAGTGCGAAATCAACACGAGTTTTTAAAGGCAGCGGGGTTTTCGAAGTGTTTTGATTAATTCACAACAATTTGACCTACACATGTAGTTAATTAGTCATGAGTGCCACACGCTAGCATCGTGCAACCGCTCAAACTATGCAGATGCGGAGTGTCTAGTGAGCTACGCATCTCTACCTCAACAATTCCCAGCCGTGTTGGAGGGAGAGGGAATGCGTGGATGCCGTATTAAATGCATTAGGTAGTCGGGTTCGCAAGTGTGTGAAACAAGTATGGAAGTTCACACCACGTGTGGGGGTGCTGTATTTAGAAACAACGCAAGTAAAACCCGTGTGGTGCCGTTTTCTAAATACCGCACCTTTTAAATAGGCGAGGGCGAGCGGCACTTTTGGCGAGGGGCGAAGTCCGTTGGGCCTTTTGGGATCCAACACGGCGACGGTAGTGGTGTTCGGCGTTTGGGCGGGGCATATCCCGATACAACCCAAAGGGTAGCACACTTTCATCATAACTGGCTACGTGTATGGGTCAGCAAAAACTACTCAGATGCTCACAATTCGCTCCATAAAAGGCAAGCCAAATTTGGCGGGGGCTGCATTGCACTAGCTTCAACGCAGCTCACATGGAATAACCAAAAACTTAGTACATCTCAGCACATTCAACTTGCGCTCAACGGACTTTGAAGTGAGAGCATCCACCACGTATACTTTAAAGACAAGTATATATATGGGTACCTTATATTATTACATGGTTGGAGCTTATCTTAACATTTATGGTCGGTCAAAGCAGTGATCGTAGGCTGCATGCCGTTGATTTTTTGGTGAGAAAAATAGCGGTACGCCTACAAACGATTACTCATACATTTCTACCGCCGCGGGTTTCTTCGCCAATAGCCCTCCCTCCGTCGCCAAAGTACGCGACAATACGCAAGATATCAGAGAATCCTTCGTTTTGCGACGTTACGAGGCTTTGGTAATCTTAAATCGGCGTAGCCGATGCTTTGAAAGATCGTGTCGCATAATATAGCCGCGCGCGCGAAAGCCGAACGTGAACAAGCGAGGTGTGGCTCAAGTACGCCCCCTTGCTTCCACTGTAATCCTTATTGAGCCGTCAAACGACCCGCACGAGGCCGTTCGAACTGTCAATCGATTTGAGTCATGATAGCAATGATTTAGGGTTTTAAGGGTTTATCCTAAACTTTATAAACCCTAAGTTTCCTATAATGAAAGGGTAAGACACGTGGTCCAGTCTTTAGTCATGGAGCGTACAATATCCATGAAATAATACAACTATAGCTACGAATGGGGAAGCTAGTTAATATCTTATCTTCCAATTAGATAAGATATTGTGAAAACTAAGGCAACACGGGCTTTGTGCTTCACCATGCATCATGCATATTATCTCAACAGTCAGCACGTGTTTTTTTCCGTCATATATGATATTAAGGTGTAACAATTTTTGCTATAGCTTTTGTCAATTTCTAAACTGATGCCCACATGCAGCGTTGTTGGCACATGGACAACATATCGAATAGCCCCTAATTAATTTGAAATAGGCTTTTCCGAAATTAGAAATTAGTTTTTATAAGTACCGATAAATCGGTTCTTACCTCAAGGCGTACCCGATATTGCCATCTAGGACTTAGGGTTAGGGTTTTACGCCGGGGGTCTCCTTGCCCATCCCTCTCCGTCTGCAGTAACACCGTAATACAAATCATACATGGACAAACATTATCTATCGCTACGATACATATATGCTTGAAAATATTATGCGGCTATCTCCACGATGCGCGGTCCGCTCCCGCCGCTCGACGGCGTTGATAATCCTAGCCGGTCAACATGTGTTGTCGAGTCGGGCTTGCTTGACCTAGTCTCATGTGCGACTACGGTCGTGCATGGGCTTAGAGAGAATTGAAGGCGAAAAGCCCCCTCGCTCATGTCGTCGAAGGCCCCGACTCGATCCACGCTGCCACGCACACCCTCGTCCGAGATAATATTCGCCCCTCCCGTCGAAACTGTCCTCCTAGCATAGGCTTTCCCGCACTTCGGGGTAGGGGGAGAAAACCATAGCCACAATTGGTTGTTTGTCGCTCCTCCCGTCGCGTTGGTCATTTCCCTATCGGCTGCCGGCTGTTTATGGCACCGGCTGATCCGTACAATACCGCCCGTACAATCGCATTGTGGTTTACGCTGCAAGGGGACCGGTGTATACGGGCGGTGTGCTTGCACGATACCCCTAGCGCACCACTTCATGCACTGATGTCGACGGTGGGTACCGACGATGGGAGATCCAGACATGTTGGGTGGGAAAGTCAGATTGGGGCTCCGACCTCAAAGGTGTCGGGTACGGAAGTTTTAACCGAAACCCTCCGTACATGGATTTTCCGGATCTGAAATCGGCACCGCAAGACCTTGCCGCTCCTCTCGCCGCGGCTATCCTCCTCGCTACTGGTGTCGAGCTCCACCCCCTTGGATTGGTATGCTCGACGTCCGGAGTGGTGGTCGACGTCGAGCCAGCGCCCTTGCCTAGCGTTGCTTCTCGGCTTTCCGCCGCCAGCTCCAACGCCCGCAGCCAACTCATATCCGCCCGTACCCTTCTCGCCAAAAGGGTACGGGCGGATCTCCCGTACCCTTCTCGTCCAAATTTCACATGCACCGCCCCCGCCTCCTCATCGAGAGTATTTGAGAGTAGGCAATCGCAAAAAAATATCGGACTGCTCGAGCGGGAGATCTTAACAGTGGTAGAGTACGGATATCATTATGATTTCCGAAACCTTGTGTGCAAGGCCCCCTGACAGCTCTTGATCACGCGGATCGCAGCTGCCGGTACATCATTTAGCCTACCGTGGCTTTTCCGGTTACATGTGTTGTTTGAGGTCACCCCCCTGAGTTCTAACCCCCCCCCCCCCTCCCCCCCCCCCTCACTTTCATTTGAATGAACATTCTAGTAGTTTAACAGTATTGACCTACTTGAAGGCTATTAAAAATGTCACTTCCACAACTTAATTTCACTTAAACAACGCATAGCTGTGTGCATAAGGGGATAATATGCCATATGCAAGCATAAAATGGAGCGGGGTTAGGGCACTTATTGTTTTTGAACTATGGGCACATTACATGAAGCATGGATCTTCTAGTACTTTAATAGTATTTGCCTATTGCATGTTAAAAGAGGTCACTTCCACAAATGTTTCTATTTAAGAAATGCATAGTGTGCATAAGGGTGTCATATGCCACATGCAAGCATACAATGGAGAGAAGGTGGGGCACATTTTGGAACCATGACCATAATGCATGCACCACCAAAGAACCTCAACCATACATAATACTATGGTCCTAGATAGCCAGCCCTCCATGCACATATCGAGAGTGTTGTGATGTGGTTGAGCTGCCAACGATCAAGGCATAATGTTGTCGACGAAGTTGTGCTCTACTCCGCAAGGGGGCCTCCCCATTGACAGTCTTCAACTTCTCCTCACAGTTGGTAACGGGTAATGGTTAGGTTACCCTAACCCCTAAAATGGTAATGTGCGTCTCAAGTACGCACATACTGAGTTGAAATACAAACACATACTTGAAATACAGAATACCCCGCCCCCTCAGCTTACGCAATTGTCAATCGCGTTGCGTGGTATAACAAGTTACACAGCGGTGGGTCAATGGTGCCTGAGTTACAGTAAAGCTTGCCATGCTAGCTTCGGCCCCTTGACTTCATGAAGAGCACACGCTCCCGGTTAGCGTGCGTAATAACGTGCACTCGATATGTGAGTCCATTCGTTTGTGGAGCATTGCATTTTCTAGCCTTGTTCAAGAATTACGCCGGCTCTCAATGGCAAATGGGGACATAAGGACCTTTTTGTCAGCTTTTTCAGGAACGCTCTCCTTCTTTCTTATCAAAAAAATCATAAATGCCGTTGTATTTGCTTACAATTTTCTCGCTTGTTACACGTCGCTCGCCCGATTCTCCACTGTTAAATGTCAAAAAATAAAAAACAGTAAATGCTAATTATTGCGTCTACTCCTTGCGCTCGTCATCACACACTTCGGTCAAGCTGCGCCCGGCGGTTGGGGTCGCTCAGCGTGCGTTGAGCGTCGGAGACGAGTCGAAAGCTTACCTCCGCGGCGGCTTTCCGCAGCGGGCACGTCGCCTTGTCGGGGTGAAACTTCAATGCGTGCGATCGAAATGCATGCCGCACGTCGCTGCTCGATGCTGAGGGTTGTAGACCCAACACCTTGTAATGGTTTACAGGAAGGTTCTGCCGCGATTTTGAGCACCACCGCTGCTCCGTATGTTGCAACTCCTCCGTATTAACCCCCCTGTCATCCATGCGATTGGTGACCTTAAGAAACTGTGCAATGTTTTCAAATAGTGTTTAGAAGAGTGTGTTTGAGTATGTGCGTGTGTGTGAGTGTATGTGCGTGTGCATGAATATCAAGCTGAATTTATAATGACTGAGCCAATTGTGTGTATGAGCATAAATAGCTATTCAAGTGTGTGTGTGTGTGTGTGTGTGTGTGTGTGTGTGTGTGTGTGTGTGTGTGTGTGTGTGTGTGTGTGTGCATGAGAGGGAGAGAAAGAGAGAGGGAGAGTTGATAAAGCAAGGGCGACAAAGAATGGTTGGAGAGAGGGGCTCACAGCCTCTTGATTTGCTCCAGGTCTTCCAGGGCTTCAGTGAAAGCGCCAATGGCAGCAAACGCGGCTGCCCTCCGCTGATAAGTCCTTTTCAGATAAGCGAAGAAAGTGTCCTTTAGTCGGTAATTGTGTGGAGAATGTAGATGCAAATAAAATATTATGATAACAAAAGGTGGGGGTACGGGGGCTCACTCTGTATTGGAGTTGTCAAGGGCGATGGCGAGAGTGGTGTCGTAGATGGAGTCGGTGAACTTGGTGACGTGGAAGTGGCAAGCGCCGCGTTTGGCATGAAGGCTGGCGACGTAGAAATCCTCGTTGTCCTCCGTTGCTATTGCGGAGCTGTAGTGTTGGATAGCTTGACTGCAAACAAAGCGCAACAAGGGATCTTAATTACCACGGGGTGATTGACTGTGTGTGTGTGTGTGTGTGTGTGTGTGTGTGTGTGTGTGTGTGTGTGTGTGTGTGTGCGTGTGTGTGTGTGTGTGTGTGTGTGTGAAGAAATAAAGGGGCGGGTGGGTACAGCCACCAGTTGAGCACACAAGGCATATCACTGAAAATGTCGGAATGACATGAACCATGGATACTAAAATTACGCATAATATGCCAGAATTCCAACACAAGGCTGTCCGCCAATCATATTCTGGATTGGATTGGACAAGAGTGCGGGTGAGGAGGAACGGGGCGCACTCCCAGTTTTCGTGTTGGAAGGCAATGTCGCCCATGTGCATGTAGTGGTCCGCCTTATCGCGCTGCACCGTGCGCCGCAGGATGGCCTCCTGCTCCTCCCGCAGGCTCCTGTTCTGCTCCGCCAACCTTCTCGTGTCCTCCTCCAACGTTATGATCTTCAGCGTCTTGGCCGTCACCACGGTCTCCTTCATCCGTCGCAACTGCTCCCCCCGCGGCACGCCCTCCCCTCCTCCCATCCCGTCCGCTCTACTCGACGCGACTGTGCGCAACGTGCACCTCACATTTTAGATTTCCGACAACAAATAAAATAATTAACTGCGACATTTCGCCAAATGACGAATCGAGTAACGACCGCACGACGGCGGCGACGTGCAACGGACCATTGGCTGAATACTCGCGGTTCGCCGCATCCGCTTTGCTCTGCAGCCTGGAATTGGCGTATTTTAGGTCTTCTATCTCCTCCTGCAACCTGCGGCGTCGTAAGAATCGGCAGAACCAACAGCAATGATGAAACACTTGTAACTCATGAAGGTGTAACTGGGCTTGGCCTAATTGATTTCACTTTCGTCGCCTCCCGTTCCTTAAGACCGCGACGACCCAAGACGTCGCACGAGCAGCACGCGAGACTCTCACCTCTCAATCAGAGTCTCCTGCTGCGGGTCTGGGGTGGACGGAGGCGAGGGACTGGCGGACTGCGACGACTCCTGCGCCTCTCGCTTTTTATCGAGATACGCTCGAATTAGTTTTGTGTTTTGCGCCTCCATCTCCTTCAGCGCCTCCACCGCGCGGTTCTTCGCCTGCCGCACCTGCTCCGCAGCGTCATGACTCTTCCGTAGCTCGTCGCAGAGTTCCTTGATCTAAGAGCACGCACGCACATGTGTCACCCGAGCATCTCCTTCCCCCCCCCCCAGGCGCCCTCTGTATACCTCCTCACCCCCTCTATATAATTTTCCGACAGTACAGCAAACCCTGATAAAGCCCTAAGTTTACACGCCGCACTCACCTTCGCGTCTTTCTCACCCAACCGCGTCTCGGCCTCGCTCAACTTCTTCGCCATCCGGTCCAAAATAGCGGAGAAGGGACTGCTCGCCGCATTCTCCTGCAGATTAAACGCGAGCCAGGGGAGTGAGGAAAGTCTATCAGCCTCGTTCCTCCTTGCAGAAACCGGGGCCGTCATATGCTCCGGCTCGCAAATACTTTTTCATGCGATCAGGGTAGCAGTACGGGTATCCCCCTCACCCGGCATTCTCCCCATACTATTTCGGCTCGCTTGCTACAGGTGTTCGCACTGACGGTCTCACCTTCTCTGGGACATCCAGTCTACTTCCATGATAAATGCCAGTCGCACTCCTGCTACGCGGTCCCCTGGTTGTAGACTTTCTGGTTGTAGAGGTAGTAGCTCCTCCGGCGAGGGGCTGCCTGCTGAGGTAGTCCCTTGGGTTGAGCGGCGCGTTGGGCTCTGTAGCTCCTGACGCCGGACCGCGTGAGACAGAACCGTGGCATAGGACAGTGATACCCTCAGTGCCGACGCATCATGCATGCTCTACCAGTTGATCGAAACGCGGTAACGCAATGTAACACCGACGAAGAAGACGGGCAGCAATTCTGACGTCAGACCGACATCACGCACGGAAACTCGATTACAACCAGCACTGTAGGAACGTGGACAGGGAAAAAGGGGCGGGTCCAAGAGGGCAAGAGTGACAAGAGGGTACAGTATCATGCACGGCCTCTTATTTTTCAGAAACAGCAGCGTTTCGTCGCTTCGACTGGCTGGCGTCGCGGTGTCGACCGTCGACGACGAAGCGGCAGCAATTATGATGACTAGCGTTAACTACCGGATAACTCACCTCCCGCTGATGCTGTCTCTGAGGCGCGCCGATGACCACTCGGCGGCCGCGCGCTCGGGGGTGTCGTCCTGTGAACGCCCCGGTAGCCTTCGGCACTGAATTTAGACATGTGTACGCACCCGTGCCTCAGAGGCTGTCTGAACGCTGAATGTCAGCCGCCGTCGCGTCCTGTACCCGCTGCTGACGGGCGACGGATTCTGCTCTCCGCAGCGAGTGTCGATGGTAAGCGGAGGTGAAAGATTGCGAGTGACGCGGCAAACACACTTCGCGCGTTTACTCGTCGCTTTAGCGCGGCGAATCGACCCTTTTGCGCAAACACGACTACACACCCATATTTTTAATCATTGCTTACAAGAAAAAGCGGTGGAGGCCATCAAGCAAAAAAGAAGAAAGGAGGAAAAAAACCTAAGCCCGAGGAACAGGAAGGCATGCCACAGCACCAGCACTGCCCCTTCTTTGCCCTGCTCCTTGCAAGCCCCAGTCTTGCTCCAACTCAACAATGACAAACCCATATCTGCTGGGCTTGTCCTGCTCCTTGCAAGCCCTATAAACCCTTATTCGTCTCCACTGCTTTTTCTTGTATTTACCCTAGGGCACGTTTTGCCAAAGATGTCAGCTTGCTTACAATTTGGCCAAAAGACACCCACAGACAGGGTCTGGGGGTCAATTAGCGCAGGATTATAGGGATGGGTGGGTGGGTTCGCGCGAAGCCTAGATTGGCTGAGCGTGAAAGCAGAGAGTGCCTAGGCTCGTGGCTAGCTACGGCTTATAAGGCACGGGCTAGCTAGAGCTGACCGTTGGGGAAGTCGTTGGTCGTTGGCTGCGTCTAACTGTTTGGGCAAGGTGGTTGCCCTGCAGGCGAGACGCGCCGATATTAACGGTAACAGTAACCGCTAGAGTTACTGTCCCGTACACATGATATTGGATATGCAAACCTCTAGATTCAAATCAATCTGACCATTTACCCTAGGGCACGTTTTGCCAGTAACCTAAAGCCAAAGGCTTGCACAACCAGAATTAGTGTTGCGGGGGGGACGGAGTGAGCCAGCCGAAGAACCGCCAAGCAGCAGGTGTTGGGGTCATGGTTGGGTCAATATATTTTCCTTCGGTCACCGAGCTGTTTTTGGCCCAGCCACCCATAAATTTGATTACGGGGAGGGGGGCGCCGATGCAGCTGGCAGCGGACGCTGCGCCTTTCCGTAGGCTGTGCGATGTCCACTTGAAACCGGCGGGGGCGGCGGAGTTGACGGTACGGAGGGCGAGGGTGAGCCAGGCGGAGATGGTGGCCGCGGCGCCCCACTCGGCGGAAGGTTCAGAAGGGGAGCAGCTCCAAAAGGCGAGTGGGGGTGGCGTGTTGTAAAATTTTTGCAGAAAGTCGCGCGCTGCTCCGTGTAGTAGATGAGCAGGTCTGCCAGGACGGGGTTAGCTGCGACCGGGATAGCGATGACAGGTTTATCTGCCGCGTCGCGGCGCTGGTCCCCTTTAGATTTACGTACGAACAGGCAGATTTGTTGAGAGGGCCTGTCGACCACTAGGTCGCCGGTCTGGCAGCGGGCGCCAGTTTCGGCGCGGCAGAAAAACGTGTAATTGACACACACCGCTAAACAGGCTCTGAAGCGCTGCATCTGAGGGAGGGCAGCAGGGGTCCACGCGAAAGTGCCGCGTAGGGTGTTGGCGGCGTGTAGGATGTTCAGCGCGACTTGTGCGGGTAGCGGGAGGCGAGCGGCGGTGGGCAGCAGGCGGCGCTGTAGCATGTCGAGTCCACGGCGGGCGTCCGCCAGGAGTTCGCCCACGGCGATAGGTTGGCGCCGGTGGTCGCGGAAGTACTTGTTAATTGCGCTGAAGTAAGGCTGCAGCGAGCTGGCAGCGACCGTTCCCAAGAGGGCTAGCCAGGCCGTGTAGCGGACCATCGTGGCCGGCGTGGCCTGTAGCGGGGCGATATTTTCTTCTGCACAAAAAATAAAAAACTGTCGAATTGCGCTCTGGTAGCTCAGGTACGTCGAGGGCGCTAGCGAGTTGCTGAGTAGGGCAACCGCTGTAACCCCGAGCTTATCTGATCCTAGGAGGTCTTGAAAAGTTTCAGCCAATTCGGAGGACCAGGGCGACTGTGCTGCTTCGAGGCGTAATTCGTAGCGCGGGGGTCCTGTACGCAGAGGGCGGACGTCCTGTACAGGCGCATTTAATCGGTCCGGGCGTATCGCTCGGCCAATCGCACCGCGTCGGGTGTAGAGCCAAGCGGGGGTGCTAGCCGAAAGGCCACGATGCTCCAAGCGGGAGGTCCGACCCCTTCTTGCTTGCCTAGCCTGCCGGGGAAGAACAGGTCGCGGGACGCTGGGAAGTGCACGGTCTCGGTGGCCAAGCGGGCGAACGCGTGGTACCATGTTTTGTTTCGCCAGTAGGGGGCGATGACTGTTGCCTCGGCTTGAGCTTGTTCGAGTTTCGCGGCGAGTGCGGGTAGGGCCGACCAAGGGGGGTTGCAGTAGTTGTTCTCGCGTCTCCACGCCGAGTCGGGGAGGTGTAGGCAGTCGATGTCCTCGCACAAGGGGTCGCGCCAGCGGGCGTTGAAGCGTGGCAGCTGCGTGTTGAGCATAGACGCGAACCGGTCGATTGTATGCGGGCCCCACCGACGCTGGAGGTGGTTGAAGAGTTGAGGGTTTAGCTGCCAGTCCTCGGAGTCCAGTTCGCGGCTGAGCGTGTCGGCCCAGACGTTGGCGGCCGACCGGATGTAGCGTGGGCGGATGTGGATGTCGTTGGTGTCGAGTAGGAACCACAAACGCCGTAGCTCGGTCATCATGACGGGCGACCGGGAAGTTAGCTTGGTTAGGACGGCGACCACGGCAGTGTTGTCCTCGTGGAGGAGGACTTGTCGTCCTCGGAGTTGCGGGAGAAAGGTTTCGACCGCGTGCCGGACTGCCCGAAGCTCCTTCCACGTAATGTGTTGGAGGCGGTCGGTGGCGCTCCAAAACCCGCGGGCTTGGTAATTGGCGTCCTCGTTGAGGACGGCCCCCCATCCGTAGTCGCTCGAGTCGGCGTGCAAATAGGCGGTCTCGATGGGCTTGTAGATCGACCGGCCGTTGTGTTGGGAGGGTACCGTGCGCCACCACTCGAGGTCGCGCCGGAGTTGGTGGGTGAGGCGCACGCGTCCCCCCCAACCGGTACGGGTAGCCAAAACGTTGTGGAGCTCGCGCAAAAAGAATCGGGCGGGCGCGATGGCGAGGTAGAGAAATTGCGCTTTTCCCGCGAAGGCTGCGAGTTGGCGTGTGGGTAGCCATCGTGCGTTGGACGCTGCTCGTCCGAGCAAGGACGAAGCGTGTTGTGCGAGGTGGTGCAGTTTTGCGAGTGGGGCGCGAAACTCGCCGCGGTGTAAATCCACCGTGAGGCCCAAGTGGTCGCCGACTTGCGTTGGCGTCCACACACCTTTCTTGGGGTTGCGCTGTAGGCCGAGGCTGTCGAGCAGGGCTTGGACGCGCTGCCGAAGTAAGAGTGCCTCGTCGTAGGAGTCCGCCAAGAAGAGGAAGTCGTCCATGTAGGGGAGTAGTCGGGTTCCTCGCCATCGCGCGTTTCGGAGGAAGCGCTTGGACGGGCGGCGTGGGCCGGCCGGTGTAGCTGCGGGCGTGGGAGGTGGTGGGCGGCGTAGGTGGTTCGTAAACACTTGCGTGAGTTTGCAAAAGTAGTAGGCGGAGCCCGACCACCCCATGGGGAGGCACGCGAGGCGCCATAAGGTGCCGCGGTAGTTGACCGTGAAGTAATCCCGGTCTTCCTCCCGGATGCCAAGGGTGTAGTACCCATCGGCGAGGTCGAGTGAGACGAAGTAGTCCCCCGGTCGAGATAGATGGCGGAGGTGCTTGAGGGTCTCGCAAGTCATGTTGAACGTCGAGCAGTAGCGGTTGAGTTCGCGAAGGTCGATAATCAAGCGCCATTGATTGCATCCGGGTTTTGGAACCAAGAACATCCGGGAGACGTAGCGTGGGTTCGTAGAGCGCTCCCACGCGCCGCAAGCCTCGAAGCGTGGTAGTTCCGAGTTGAGAAACTCGAGTTGGTCGGGTGTGGCGTCTAGCATGGAGATGCCATGGTTGAACGGCTTGGGACGTAGGCCGTGCTTGAACTTCACACGTACGCCGTGGCGGATCCAACTTAGGACTTGGCCGCTCGCGCCGATGCGCTCCCACTCCCGCCATTTTCGACGTACGCGGTGGCGCATGAAGGAAGATGTCGGGGAGCAGGAATCGGCGCGGCGGGCTACACCATCATTTCTTGCTTGGGGTTTTAGCCGAGTCGGTCGGCTTGGGTGGGAGGGTTGCTCGTGCCGCGGCTGCTGCTGCTGCGGCGGCCTTGCGTTTGTCGGCGGCGGCTTTGCGGCTCCGAGCGTCGGGGCCGTTGGGCTTGTCCGGTGTGACCTTCGCGAAAGCGGCGCCGGCGGCGGCCTTGCTGGCAGCGTGTAAGCTGACTTCAAGCGTGCGGTCGACGAAAGCTTGGCGTAGCGCGTCCAATGTGCCGGAGACCGCGGTAGGACGCGGTCGGCAGAAGCGCTCGTGTGCCAATTCGGCGAACACGCGGTCCGCATCCGTGCTCGTTTGTCCGCCCTTGGTGAGGCGGAGGAAGCCCAATCGAGTACGGGCGGCCTCCTCCGTCGCTGTGTGGGTGCGATGGCCCGCTCGGATGAGGGCAATCGCTGCCGCCTGCTCTGTAGGTAGAGGTGGGCCGTGCGACAACGTGTCCAAAGCCTCGCCAATTGCCGCGTTGGCGCAACTGTCGAAGAAGGCATAGCACCCGATGTGTAGGTACTCGTCGTATGCCGCTTGGGTGCGTTTGTCGCTTAGGGCACGGGCGGTGTCGTCCGTGAGAGTCCACAGACGTGGCTCCTCGACGTCTCGGGGGGGACGTTCGAGGCCGGCCGGGATGACTTCGCCGTAGTAGGTGAAGTCGACAAACTCGGCCGCGGAGGGGTCGGGTTCGTCGTCGAGCAGGTCGATAGGTGGCTCGGGGGCCTCCTTACCACCCTCCGTCGCTGTGGTCGCGTCGGTGGGAATGGACTGCTGTTGATCAGTAGTAGCAGGTGTGGCTGTCGTCGGTCGGAGCTGAGCGAGTAAGGCAGCGTTAGCCGCCAAAAACTGCTCAGTAATCCGTTGCTCCGATGCCAAAACTGCCGTACGAATCTGCTCGGCTGTGCGTTGTTCGAGTGTAGTAGCGTGAGGGTCGGCCGCTGCGGCGGACGTAGACTGCTCAGGCTGCATATTGGGGAACTGCGTAGCTGAACGAGGGGAAGTGTCGCGTGACGCTCGAGTGCGCATGGGACGAAAAGGTAAAACTGACACCCTGCTCGACTACTAGAGTCGAGACTGCATTCGCGCGAAGCCTAGATTGGCTGAGCGCGAAAGCAGAGAGTGCCTAGGCTCGTGGCTAGCTACGGCTTATAAGGCACGGGCTAGCTAGAGCTGACCGTTGGGGAAGTCGTTGGTCGTTGGCTGCGTCTAACTGTTTGGGCAAGGTGGTTGCCCTGCAGGCGAGACGCGCCGATATTAACGGTAACAGTAACCGCTAGAGTTACTGTCCCGTACACATGATATTGGATATGCAAACCTCTAGATTCAAATCAATCTGACCATAAGAATATTTAATTACCACGAGACATGAATTGATGACGGATTACAAGAAGAAAAACATTAGTACGGACATGGAAAAAGGGCAAGGGACGGGTAACAAAAGGGCGAGTGACAGGAGGATCACGTAATCCAAAGCACGGCAAAAGAGAGCACTACATTGTGCATAAACCTAGCAGATTAAACTAAACAAATTCCTAGGCAACGCCGAGAATGCAACACGCGGAGGCGACAAGCGGCGCCTCACGCGCCGCTTGAGGAAGCACGGGGACGCTTGCGGCCCATGGCGACGGTGAAGAGCGCCGTGGCATGAAAAGGCATCCCAGCCGAGGAAGAAGCGGCCTCCACACCGGCGTCGAACAAACTGCGCAAGATTGTGTCTGCGTGAGCAACATGGACGGCGAGAGAGACCTTTCGGCGCCATGAGGCCAACAACTTGCCCACATGCATCCCTTTAGAGGCGGATGCTTGCTTCGCCAACTCCGTCAATAAAGCCGTGGCGTGGCCGCCGAGAGGACCAAATTCCGTGACTGCAAAGGGAATGAAGCGGATGTCGGGGCAACTCCTCAGCCCCTCCGAGTACTCCTCGAACTTGGTCTTCTCATCACGTTGTAGAGCGACTTCGGGAGATGGGGGGCTGGAAACGCCGAACAAACCTGAAACCACGGCATCAAGAGCAAGTTTTGAGCCCCGGGTGCCGTGATAGTGCAAGACACCCACATCGGCGGGAGACCGTCGTTGCCGTTGGGGAGTTGAACTAACATCGTGGGGTCTATGAGAACCTCGACGCCAACACCGAGTGCGCCGCGAACCTCGGAGATGATTTCCGCAAGGGCCGTCACTAACCAAGAGAGAGCGGTGTGGACCGAGGTATCTCCGCCGCGTCGAGCCAAATGGTCAGCAAAAGCAGTGGCCCACACATCATATAACATATCAACACCCACCGACGCGAACGCACCCCGCATAGCTTGAACCGAGAGATGGCAAGACGCACAAACATTTAGAGAGCGTAGAGTGGAGAGGATGCGGGATGAGGGTAGGCCAAAGATGCGACATACCGCGACGCGGAAAACTTCGTCATAGTAGTGCTCAAGGAACTTGTCACGGAGCTCGCCCAGGCGACCCGAAGTAGGCGGGTCCGAAGCAAAACACGCAAGGGCGCCGTGGCCGAGACGAGATGCAAAACGCCTCGACTCCGGTCGAGCGCGGTTAGAAAGCTTTAGAGCGAGCATCGCGAAGCGAAGCAAGTTTACGCGCTCATTGATGTCGGCTTGTAACTTTGGAAATATGTCCGTGGCAAACACAGAAAGGGGTACGAGCGAGGGCATGCCATCAAGGGACCGAACAATATGCTCGTTGTTTGACCGAGCTTCGGCTACGCAGCTTGCGCGAGCCACCGTTGGACGTCGCGGGGGAAGCATCGCTAAAGCTGTGGTTATCAAGGATTCGGACTCGTCGAGAGCGTGAGAACCGCACGCGGCATCTAAGCGCGCCCACGACGAAGCGAGTTCTAACGACCACAAGGGTTCGTTGTCGTCGTCGTCTCCGTACAGTGTGCCATGTCTGCGGGACACCGCTGTGGTCATAGCAGTCGCTAACCGTATTATTAGAGATGTACATGTATTACTATAGGATATTGTAATGAATTGTGCTTTAAGACCGATCACCTAAAAGCACGATACGATAGAGCTTGCGGATGAGCTCATTATTCATGTTTATGTGTCCATCATTTCTCGTGTACGGCTATTGTACCGTAGTATTTTGCGTCTCACAATCCATTCCCATGTGAAGGGTCAGCAGGTGGACACGAATTTGTAACCCGTGGATATGGGCGGAGACGATCCGGTGACAAGTCTCCAGATATATCGCGGTGTTATTGTGCACTGAAAATAGAACGGAGGACCTGCTACGCCCCCTGCTGCCATGATGTTATTTTTCATCCATCGTAGCACTACCAGGATGAGCAGCGCATCAGAGCGACTACGTAGGGTGGGTACAGATAAGAAACCGGTACATGTACCTGTACATGCGCATACAGTATGTAGTCGAGTAAAGCCTGTACCCGTACCTAATGTACAGAAAAAATCTCCGCCCAGCATCTATCATCATATTATGGGAATGTATCAAAAGGACTAACTAATAATTTCTTACAAGAAAAGGACTAACTAATCCTTATGCGAGAGTGCAACCAGTCGCGTGAGCTGCTGGACAGACCTGCACCATCTCAGCTACGGGTACAGGTACCTGTACCTGTAGCTATATCAGTGTTGCGCTTGAATGCCGCCTGCACCTTCACGCGGAGCAGCAGTTTCAGAGCACCGCCTATGGCCGCCTATTCTACCGCAGCTAAAGCTAGGATACTCAGCTGTCGGCTAGATAGACGTGCACAAAACCACTCGCTGCACGCATCGGCTGTGTCGGCTGCCGAGCGGGGTGTTCCGGTATAATCTGGCGCTTCGCGTCCCAGCGCTGACGTCATTTCGGCCGCCCACTGCTCCGAGGACACCGCCTTTCACCGGAAACACCCTGAACCCTCCCCCCGGACGACTCATATCCGGTGCCCCATCCCTCTAAATCAGCCATTATCCCACTCTGACTAGGCCTACCTGGTATTTATGGTGGTTTGACTGCCCAACAGAGCGTCCGCCGGTGAAGTCTGGTGTTTCGCCTGGTCTCGGAAATTAACCTAACAACCAATTAGGGTTTGAGCTCTGACTTCCGGAATAGGCAACCGCCGTCAACTTGACGGAACCTCTTCCCTCAGGCCACTGAACACCGCAGCCCCCCGTTGGCGCAAAACGTCTATATTGAAACTGCTAGCCTCGTGGAGTCAACAAGCGCGTACTAGATGGTGTCTACCCTGAAGGCCAGCGGCTCGGAAGAGATGCTGCTGACGTGTCACTCGCGCGTGCTGTTGGCAGTTTACTCTCCCGACTGCTCGCTCATCGCGACGGCCAGCTCTGACGGCACTGCGCGGGTGTGGGTGGCGAGCAGCGGGCGCTGCGTGGCCTCGCTCGATGGTCACCGTCAGGGCGTTCTTAGCGTCGCCTTCGCGCCGGACCGTAGCGTGCTGCTCGCCACCGCTAGCGAGGATCGGACGGCGAGGTTGTGGGACGTGTCCGGTAATTTCAAGTGCGCAGCGGTTCTTCACGGCCACACCGCGGCCGTCGAGGCGATCGCGTTCGGGGGAACCGCTGAGGTCCTAGCCACCGCGGGGTATGATGGAACCGCGCGGCTTTGGGGGGCGAGTGACGTAACGGGCGGCTGGGGTTGCGACGCGGTGTTGCGAGGGCACGGCGGTCGGGTTCGCTGCGTCGCTTTTGGTCGAGAATGGCGGACGCTCGCAACCGCGAGCCAGGACGGCGCCGCTAGGGTGTGGGACTGCAGGAACGGCGCGTGCCTGATGGTGCTGGAGGGTCACGCGGGGTACCTTCTCGCCGTCGCTTTTAGCCCAGACGGAACTCGGATCGCGACGGGCGGTTGGGACGGCACCGCTCGGGTTTGGGACTCCGGCGACGGGCGCTGCCTCGACACCCTCCGCGGCCACGCGGGGTGGGTCTGGTCCGTGACCTTCAGCCCCGCCGGACACCACGTTCTCAGTGCCAGTAGCGACGGCACCGCGCGGCTCTGGGAGGTCGTTTCTGGGCGGGGCGCCGTCGCGCTGGAGGGGCACACGGGGGCAGTTCGTGCAGCGCGGTTCAGTCCCGATGGCGAATGGGTTGCAACGGGCAGCGATGACGGCACCGCGAAGGTGTGGGAGGTGGCCAGTGGGCGATGCGTTAGCTCCCTGCTCGGCCACAACGGGGGACTCACCTCGCTACGCTTCAGCTACGACGGCCTGTCGCTGCTCACCGCGAGCTCGGACCACACAGCGCGGGTGTGGGACTCACACGGTCCAGCGAGGTGTGTTGCTAAGATGGAGGGGCACGTTGGGGGTGTACGCTGCCTGGGTTTCCTTGATGCTGGCCTGCTAGCCACCGCGGGTGAAGATGGGGTGGGGCTGGTGTGGGAGGCGAGCAGTGGTGAGGTTATGCGAAGGTTGGAGGGGCACAGCGGGTGGATTCTCTGCCTTGCGGTCAGTCCCCTCGGTGACGTGGTTGCCACCGCTGGAGAAGATGGAACAGCGCGGCTTTGGGAGGGGAACACTGGGCGGTGCATGGCTGTGCTGGAGGGGCACATCGGTGTGGTGGAGGCGCTCGCGTGGAGTCCGGATGGACGACGGCTGTCTACGGGGAGCTGGGACCAAACGGCGAGGGTGTGGGATGGAGGCAGCGGGTGGTGTGTGGCGAGGATGGAGGGGCACTGTGGGCAGGTGAGGTCGCTAGGGTTCAGCCCCGAAGGGGGGCGGCTGGTGAGCGGCAGCCTGGACGGCACCGCGCGCGTGTGGGACGCGGTGAGTGGACGGTGCCTGGCGTTGATGAGGGGGCATGAAGGGTACGTGGTGAGTGTGGCCTTCTGTCCTGATGGTGCTAGGGTGGCCACCGGTGGTGAGGATGGCACCGCGCGGCTGTGGGAGGCAGCCAGCGGGCGGTGCATGGCCCACCTTGCGGGGCACGCTGGGTGGGTGTGGTCGGTGGCCTTCAGCCCAAATGGGTTGCTGTTGGCTAGCGGCAGCAGGGATGGGACCGCGCGGCTGTGGGACGTGGGTGGTGGGAGATGTGTGGCGACGCTGGAGGGGCACGTGGATGCTGTGCACTCTGTAGTATTTAGTCCGGATGGGGGGAGGGTGGCGACGGCGAGCGAGGATGGTGCTGCGCGCGTGTGGGAGGCTGACGGGGGGCGGTGCGTGGCGAGGCTGGAGGGACACAGGGAGGGGTGGCTGTGGGCGGTAGCGTTCAGCCCTGACGGCGCACGCCTCGCCACTGCGAGTCAGGATGGCACGCCTAGGCTGTGGCGACTCCCTCCCTCCGCTCGTCTAGACACAGCTGCAACTGCGCCAGCTCATCATGCGATGGAGGTGGAGGTGCGCGGGGAGAGCAGTGGAGCTTTCACACAGGCAAGCTCCCCCCTCCACGGCGGCTCATTCTCCCTCCACACACACAAACACACACGCACACAATAACGTACACATACACACACACACACACACACACACACACACACACACACACACACACACACACACACACACACACGCACGCACGCACGCGCACACACAACCACATATGAATTCTTTACTAAAGACCGGAACGCAGATGTATACAAACAAGTAGACGATTGCAAACACTCGAATGCGCACAGACATCCTCGCTTTTCCATTCTTGAATGCTAATGTGGTGAAGTTCTTACTGGGACTTCCGAGGTGGTGCAGCTGACGGTGCTATTGTCTTTCGGGACAGAACGAAGCTGAGAGGGAGCGCTTCCCCCCTTCCACAAGCGACACTCGCGGTGCGTGTGTGCCTGCGAACCTAAGAACCAGAGGAGAGAGGGTGTGGGGTAGGTAAGGGCGCAAGATGAGCTGTACTGACTCACCGGTGTATGTTGCATATACAGATGAAGGCTGCGGTGGTGTCAGACGAGCTAGCGAGACAGAGGGGATGTTGCGCTGTATCAGGGTTGGGGAGCTGCAGGCCGCGCTCGGTGCCCGCGATAAGCGCCTGGGAGGCGGGGGTTGTCCGGGTGGGGGTGCTTCAACCACGGTGTACGCGGGCTCGCTGGACGGCGTGCCGGTAGCGGTGAAGCTGAAGGAGGGTGCGGCCGCCGTCGACTTTCAGGAAGGGGCGCTGTTACTGGCCATGCTGCGCCACCGGCACATTGTCAACATCTATGCCGTGTGTGAGGCGCAGCCAGCGCTGGTCATGGAACTCCTGGAAGGTACCTGCCTTTAACTTTACACCTAGTAACACCCCCCCCCCCCCCCCCCCCCCCCCCCCCATGTTGTTTCTTGGTTTTCAAATATATTACGCATAGAAGCAAAGTGCACAGTATACATATACATTTGTGCCCACACAGACATTAGAGATTCTCTCTGCTTTACGTGTATACACATTTACTCACTCACACACGTGCAGATACACCCATGGAGATGCAGTTCATACCATATGCACGCGCACACACACGAATACACACATGCACGCACGCGCACACACACATTTACGGGTATAAACACACAAACGCGCGCGTGAGGTCGCAACTTTACAATACATACTTGGTTTCTCATTCTCTGATAGATATCATAGAGGATCACGCGTACTCCATCGCACAAATACCTTCGTAACACTCACTCCCGCACTTTTGTCATCCACACAGACACACTCGCGTTCGGACAATCTTTCACGCACACGCACAGTCACGCACATGCACACATACACAAACACACACACACACACACACACGCACGCACACACACACGCACTCACTTTCATGAGTTTTCAAGTTCGTGCATACATACATATATACACACACGCAAACTCTCTCACACACACACACACACACCCACACACACAAACGCACGCACACACACACACACACACACACACACACACACACACACACACACACACACACACAAGCACGAGCTTTTTGTTTTCAAATAACGCATCAAGCTCTCCCGCCCCATCCCTCCCCGGGTTCGAATTTTCTTATCCACAGCTATACTGACAGCCCTATCGCCACCCAGGGGGGTCACTAGAGGATCGGCTGCGGGAAGGCGACGTTGCTTGGAACGTTCGGCTGCGTATCCTGTACGAGGCATGCCTCGCCCTGTTGTTCCTGCACAACCATCGGCCGCCCATCCTGCACCGCGCCTTCAAGCCATCAAACGTCCTTCTCACCGCGGGCCTGATGGCCAAGGTGGCTGACGTAAAACTGGCGCCCGGCCCGCAAGACGCCCATACCGACGCTGAATCACTCCGCACCGGCGAGTTTAGCGCTGCCAGCGACGTGTTCAGCTTTGGCGTAACCCTCCTGCAAGCTCTCACCGGCCGAACGTGAGTCGCACCTCCCGCCCAACCACAGGCATTCGATACTTCAAAGGCACAAGTTTTGAATAATTCTAAATTTTATCCAAAGAAGATACTCCGCTGTTCATCAAGTTAGTTTTTAAGAACAGATATGCATTTAGTTTGTAATGTATTTAGGTGTCATTCAGTAGGATTGGGCGCAGTACAGAGTCGGATGCAACTTCTCCCTGCCTTCAGCGTGAAGAAAGTGAAGCCACGCCAGAATTCGGTAGAATTACCTGTTGTCCACGTCTCTGTCAATGGCCACGATGACGAAACCAAAGCGTCGAACCTTATGTGCTGTTCGAACTGCGTCTTGCGACTGTTATACTGGGAATTGCACATTTGCATGCACGCCTGTAGGTCGAGTCTAACTGCAATGGGGATTACCTGCAGAGATCCGCGGGGGCTGGTGGAGGAGGCACAGCGGGCAGTCGAGGCGGGCGGATTGCAAGGGCTGCTTGATAATCGGGAGGGCGCAGGGGCGTGGGAGGCTGCGGCCACAGAGCGCGTGATGATGCTGGCGCGCGAGTGTGTGCGTCCAACTGTGTTATTGAGGTATGGGATGGGATTTAAAAAGAGCGACATTGCTTTTATACCTCATCTGTTTCAGATTACCTTTCCATACAGTTTATCCAATTGGCGATAGCGGTCTGCTCCGCGCCAATGAAGAGTGGCTTGCAGTAAATGTGGTTGTGGCTGAGGTATGTGTGGTGGGTGCGTTTTGGGATAGGCCGGGGCTGCAGGAGGTGGCCAAGAGACTGGAGGCTTTCCGTGATGCCAAGCCACGCCAGAAGTCATCAGCTGCCCCAATGGCGTCCTCCACCGCAGAGGACTTTGAGTTGGAGTCGTGGCTCAGCTGCCCACTCAGCCTTTGCATAATGGACGACCCCGTGGTCGCGGAGGACGGCTTCACCTACGAGCGCCGCTACATCGAGACGCACCTCCGCACGCGAGCCGTCTCGCCGATGACCAATTTACCGATGGGCTCGATGCTGATGGCCAACCGCACAATGCGGTCGATGATCGCTGAACGGTGAGAAGATGACCCTGCTGCCTTGCTCCCCGTTCTCATTTTGCTCTTCACCTGGCTTGGTCTGCTCCATTGTGCATTACTTCCCTCATTGCCTTCATCTACTGCTGACAGCGCGTCTCGCAGATACAGACACACACACAATCACACACGCGGGCTATTCAGCAGATGTCCGGCCATCTTACGCACTGCTTCTGTTTTCACAGGTACAGCAACCGCTGACGAAAGCTCAGCACTGTGCCTGGAGTATGTGTATGTCCGTATGTTGACCATGTTGTGGGATGAGGATGACTCTTCAGGTGTCAACTGCTTCAGAATTGGCCTTCCCGCGACTGTACAATTGTAACCTCTCTTATCAAACTGACATACTTGTCGAACCTGTCCTTCAAACGCAAGGCACTGGATTTTGTGGAATCAATGACTCCATGCCGTTTCATATTGCGGCGACGACTTGCATTTATGTAATTTGCATGTGTATGAGAGTCAATTCGGTGAGGGGGGGGGGATGAGTAGCCGACGCCTTCTGTGGGGTGAGGGTGCTGGCCACTTTGAGGCAGGTCACTGCTTCATCGGTTCCCTTCGTGCAGGGTCATTGACAATCTTTAGCAACAAAAGTCAGCGCGATAGGCTCATGGGGGGGGGATACGGCCAGCCCTAACTATTGCCTCACTTGCCAATGCCTCCCTGGATAGACTATTTAGATGCCCCGTCTTTTCTATTTATGATTCACTTTATCTTAAAACATGACTGGCAAACTCGCCGCCGTATTCTTCTGCAGTGATGAACCCTCCTCAAAACGGTCGCAAACTCTTTTCTCGGTAACCGTGTCATTGGCAGTTCAGAGCAACCGCGACATTCTGGCCGCACAGCCTCATCAGATGCAAAACGGTTAATGCAACATGTTGAAAATGCAGACTGAGCTGAGGGGCAAACTGAAACCGAGCAACAACCGCGTGTGAAGGCGGGGAGAATTAATGCGACAAATATGAATCGTGGGGTTCTGTTAATAATCCAGCCTAAGTCGGATATAACAGGTATGTGTGTGTTACTACGGAACAGACACCCGCAGTTGTGTCTGATACACTGCGATGGCACAGGCTGTTTGCCAGCACGGTGGTGAAGGTCAGCTGCAGGAGCCTGCATTGCGGGGGGGGGACCCCTTGAGTCAGTTGCTGGCCATGCAGGCCTTGAACCCGCCCTCCAGCTCCTCCCGATCTAGGAACTTGCCGATGAAGACAACCTTGTTGATGCGCTTCTCATCCGCCCCCCAAGGCCTGATGGTACCGTCCTTGCTGGACCCAAAGTTGACCATCATGTGTACGCCCTGGAACACGTGCCTGCAACGACGGTGATGGTGGTGGGCAAGAGGGGCTATTCAGCTGTGATAAAGTTAAATGCGGAGGCAGAGTGGGCAGACATTTTGGGTGGGGATTGTAAAAGGATGGGCAGGCGAGCTCACTTGTCATCGGAGCCCTGGATGCTGAGGATACCCTTGGAGCGGTACAGATCGGGGCCCTTCTCCTGGAGCAGGGTCGACAGCCACTGGTTCATCTTCTGCATATCCAAGTCGCCCTCCACCTGGATGCCGACGCTGCTGACGTTGTAGTCGTGCTGGTGCTTGTGCTTGTGCTTGTGGCTGGGGTCCTTGCAGTCGTGGTCCTTGCACTCCTCATGGTGGTCGTGGTGGTGGCCGTGATCGTGGTGCGTGTGGTCGTGGTGGTGGTGGGTAGGGTCCTTGCAGTCATGCTCATGGCAATCATTATGGTCGTGGTGGTCGTGGCCGTGGTGATCATCCTGAAGCAATCAGCCGAGTCATCCCATCTCAACACACGCGCCATTCGTGACACAGTACCAAAACCAATCCGCACTGCCTTCTCCCCAACTCACCTCCTCCAAGTCCAGAAAATCGGGGTCCTGCTCCAGCATCTTTTCGAGGTCAAACGCTTTGATCCCCAGCACCTTGGAGAGCTCCACCTTAGAGAACTGGGTTTCAATTATGTCCGCGACCTTGTTGATGCTCTGCCATTACCACAGACGCCCCGGTCAGCCCACATCATGCAGATGTCCCTTTAACTCTCAGGCCCTTTCAGTTCGCCCACCCCTTGCCACAGCAGCCTTAAGGCAATGGCATCAGCTCCCCTTCCCTTTGTCGCATGCTATGCCTACCTGAATGCGTTCCCTGATATCCTCCTTCTCCTGCTCGTCGACAAGGTCAATCTTGTTGAGCAGAATCCTATCCGCGAACGCAATCTGCTGAACTGTAGAATATTTAAACATAGCTTTCCTCAGTGGTGAATTCCGTCACGTGCTTCTGAGGAAAATTTGTGCGTGCGTGCGTGCGTGTGTGTGTGTGTATGCGCGCGCGCATGAGTGTTTGCCACTGCGTCTGTCATTGTATGATCTAGCCATAAGTGGTCAGCGGGCACAGGGAGAGGCACACACCCGACTCATTAATAATGCCGGCTTCCTTCTTCTCATTCAGGTGCTGCACGATGTGCTTCGAGTCCACGATGGTGAGGATGGAGTCCAAGCGCATGCCCTCCTTGATCTCGTCGTCCACAAAGAAGGTCTGTGCGACAGGGGCGGGATCAGCCAGGCCGGTGGTCTCCACCAGAATGGCGTCCAGCTTCTTCTTGCGCTTCATCAGCTTGGTGAGGATGCGGATGAGATCACCGCGCACTGCGGCGCAAATCACAGCCACAGTGAGCACTACAGCATGCAAAGCAAATGGATGAGCAAACTGAGAATTGGATGTCATCAAACAAAAGATTAGTCAACTCTGTAGCACCTGTGCAGCACACACAGCCATTGTTCATCTCAAAGATTTCCTCCTTTGTCTCCATAACCAGCGCGTCATCGATGCCCACCTCGCCTGAAGAAGCAGCAACAGCAGCACAGCACAGCAGACCGACCTAAATTAAGCACTGGTAGGGCGGCAACGACCCAGTTTACACTGCCTCGCTGCACATTCAGTTTCGCATAAGTGCAGCGCTTCCCCCTACACGTACCATACTCGTTCTCGATAACCGCGATCTTCAGGCCGTGGTCGGCTTTGAGGATGTAGTTAACAAAGGTTGTCTTCCCGCTGCCAAGAAAGCCCGTCACCACCTGAAGCGGCACGATAAAACAACAATTAAAGCAAAATAAGAGCCGCGAAACCTGATATTAGCACCGAGTTGTCGTCAGCCAAAGAGTTGGCAATATCCACCACAAAACAGCACCACACCCCTGTGACATTCATTCTTGAGCTCGCGCTTAAGAACGTGACCCTGCAAGAGTCGGTGCTACGCGCGTAACTTCGCACGGGCAGCAACGCAGACAGAAGTATGACTGACGCCTCGGAGGTGGCGGCAGGACACCCCGCATTGGACAGCCAGGGGGCAACGACGGCGGAACCCGAGCTAAGATTACGATAATACATGTTATTTCAAGTAAATTGCTACATGTCGAGGGATTCTATACCCTGGCCTTCTACCGCCGGGAGGTCACTGCTTTCCGGATGACGGCAAGTCCGACCAGTTATTAGAAACAGACATCGCCAGCGATCCGCCGCCGCGGCCGTTCAGACAGGTGGGAGGCGCACCGTGACAGGAATTTTTTTATCCATGGCAGCCATCTTCACTTCAATCGCGACAGTGACGACCTCAGGTGCAAGAGGTGGGTGGCGGAGTGGGGTTATAGATATTGGTGGCTCGCGAGAGGTGTCCAGGCCAAAAGCGGGCGGTGACCTTGCCGTGTCCCCGACTGTCGATCCGCCCACTGGGACGGAAGTAAGTATTGCAAGTAATCCTGGCGTTTACATTTTATACCCGAAGCACCTAAAGTACAGGTGCCCGTAGGGATACGCGGCCGAGAGGCGTAGAGTTAAGTCGACGTGGCGAAATACACTCCAATGATTGTAAGTAATGTAATGAATACAGGTTTAATACCTACCTGTACTACGCAGTACAAATAATAAAGCCGTGAGCAGTAACACAGTGATTAAGTACAGGAACAGCGGCAGGCAATGAATAACGTAATTCCTCCCGCAGCACCGTGACGGGCACGGGCATTCCCGCGGGGGCCGTTGCAGGGTTACACATTTTGATTTAACTCCGTGCGCGTGTATTTCCCAGAGCCCGTCGTCTTGCCCGCATTCATGCCATGCCTGAACGTTTTCTCCATCATCGTCCTGCATGCGGCGGGGATGTGCCTGAATCTATAGAACATATTTTGCTTGAATGCCCACGTTGGGAATGCCACCGTCGTAATTTTGGGACGCTAGCTAGCCCCAGAGTTTAATGGTTTTGTACGTGAGTTCGCTACCTCCCCCGAAGATACAAATGCCTTACTTTTAGGCGGTGTCCCCCCTTCCCTTCATGGCGCCACTCGTCTTACAAGAAATGGGAGGCTTTTCTAGTTATGGCGCCAATGTGACGAGTACAGTCCTGCAACAGTACATTGCAGGACATTGTACAGGTACTCGTTACGGGTACCAAATCGTGCTTTTCCACAGGACGGACGTATACTCGTGGGTACGTCGCTACTGCAATATTGTAATGGTGCTGATGCTACAGTACGACCAGTACCTCCCGGTACGTACAGATATGCATAATTAATCTAACCAGCCAGATGACGCGCCAGAGCGAGCTCTTCGATGCAGAAGGAGCCGCGTCGTGAAACCCAATGCTAGGCATGCCGCGTCTCGAGGCGGATGACGACGGTTAGACAGCCCAAACGCCTGACACGTAAGCGTAGCTTGCAGGCGTAATTAGTCTGGGCTGAAACCTATTTAAGCCCAGTGCAGTAGAGGGAGGTGACAAAACCTTTTAACAATTCCTTTGTTCACTTACAACATCTACTGCCTAAGTACAGCAGTGAAACACCTTTCACCATTGCCTCTCGACAACATCTTTTGCCATCTTGCAACAACAGAACTAGACATACTAGAACAGATTTGTGCTAGCGTTTAGCTTTCAGAGGCTAACCGCCACACCAAGCCCTCCCTCATATTGCTTCACTCAATATGAGGGAGGGCAATCTTCTCACTCATCGTTCTGACGTTCTGGCTATCTTTTCACTCTTGGACGCGGACCCATCAGCTAGTCAAAACAAATGACTTGTGTGGCCCAATCCACTTGTGGAGCCGAGTACTACTCTGCGGTTGACGCCACCAAGGAAGGACTCCACCTCCGCCAACTTATGGGGGAGATCTTCAACGCCCCCATCACCAAAACCACCACCATATGGGAGGACAACCAAAGCGCCATCGCGTACTCCCATAATGCCTTGGTCAGCGAAAAGACCAAACACATCGGCATGAAGTGGCGCTTCCTTAAAGACCACGTGGAGCAAAGAACCATCAAGTTGAGGTACCTCCCCACTGACCAATTGGTGGCCGACATGTTCACCAAGCCTCTTCATGGACCCGCACTAACAAGACACCGAAGTGCAGTCCTTGGAGGAGAAGACCCAATGCAACGCTTCATTCCGTAGCTACCTGTAGGGGGAGCATTGTAAGCAATACCTGCTGGATATTAGTTACAGATAGCTACTGTAAGCTATCCTATATATGATTAGTACATGTCTAGATCGGACATACCGATAACCTGTTTGATTCGGTACAGAGCTGTCGCTAGGCTACAACTCTCTCACTTTTGTTGTCCCGACACCATGCATGGGGCTGGTTGTCTCTCTGACTGTCCCTTTGCGTCATTGTGACTATAACTACGTGCACGTTAGTTATCTTCCTTATTGATCGTGTGTGCACGGTGTAACAGGGTCTGAGTAGGGTTCGGGTTGTATATGAAAGGTGGTGCAAAATGCGGAGAGGAGGTCCTCCCAATTGACCCATCTGTTTCGCGTGGTGGTGGCTAGAGTGGGTGAGTGTATTTCTAAGAGGGAGCCGAGTCGTGTGATGAGATGGTAGACCTATTCTTCGAATGTGCGGTGTGAGAGGTCTTGGCGATTGGGCGGAAGAGTTGGTATAGGTGTCGGGTGCGGGGGCCGTAGAGGGAGGTGGGCCAAAGGGGGTCTCATTGATAGTGTCGTGGAGTTGAAGGCATGGAGCCTTGGACCTCGTGTAGGCGAGTGAGATCATGTTGTTAGCCTTGGCCGCACCAATCGCATTGCCACGTGTCGGATCCATGAGCTGGGCGGCACTAGGAGTGGATGGCAAACTGGTTGACTCAGTCTTTGACCCTCTGCATGCACGATTCAACTTCACATTGGAGGGATGTGCTGATGATGAAGGTCTTAACTCGCACAGTGACTTACCTCACTGTTCGTCGAGTGACTCGATTCTAGACAGAGATTTGTCAGGAGAACGGGTGTTCATCAACCCACCCTGGGAGTTAGCTGAGCAGATTGCGCAGCATGTTGAGGATTGTCGTCGAACATCTCCGACATCTACGATGGCTGTATTTGTACTACCGAAATGGGCGAAATTTACTCAAGTGACTAAGCACTGGAAACTCTACCAAGAATTCCCAGCGAGAACACAGCTTGGTGTCAGAGGGGCTTGGTTTAATCCGGATGGCACTTACGTCGTCACGGAAACCATCAACATCGACGGTATGACACTTACGCCCGCACAGAAAGGATTACTTCGTGCCGAGAAGCACAAGAGTGAGTTACTTCACTTTGGTTACGTGACTCAATGGAAACTTTTTTCCGTGCGATACGTCAACACGTTCCAGTCCTGTTTGATGACGCGTCTATCCCGAAACAGTTCCACATGTACTGCCGGTTTACAACGGTCGACTCTGGTTCCGTCTGGCTGCTGATTCGTGGACACATTAATCGACTGACTGGTGAGGGACCTACGGATATACGAGTGGGAATGCCGATGCCTACCCACAACTTGGCTGGACTATCTGTGACCCTCACGGAGACTCAGCGTAAGGGAAACAGACACAAACACCCTTACGATAAGAGAGAGGAAACAGACACAAACACCCCATACGACGCTTTGCTTTACAGACTCGGAAGTCTGCAAGTAAGATTCCAATTCGACTCGCTAACGGACAGCGAGTGACTTCTACGACAGTCTGTGACGTCACTTTTGAGCTGGCTCGACACGAATTTCAACGGACTTTCTACGTCTTACGTGATTTACGCACAGCTGATTTAATCATGGGTTTACCATGGCTTGATGATGAACAGGCCTCTTTACAATTTGGTACAACCAGAATTTTTACACTAATGGACGGCACAGCTGTGGAAACTACCCTCGAGGAACGACGCCCTGAGTGTCTACTCCTGTCGTCTACGAAAGTTCAGAAGCTCATGCGCAAGACGCGCCGCAGCAGGGGACGTCATGCTGATTTTTACGTCATTGAACTCACGTCAGCCGCTAAACAACCGACAGACTTTCACACTGGAGAGGAGCTAACTGCAGAACAACGTGACAACTTCCGGTCGTTACTCTTCGATGACTTCCCGGAGTTACTGCAACCTGTCGACTCTCCACCTGTAAGCCGACAGTGGGATCATCCCATTGAAACAATTGGCCCAATGCGACGTCAACGTCTGAACAGATTGTCACTCGCAGAGCGCGCTGAGCTTAATCGACAGCTCAAAGACGCAATGACAGCTGGTTTAGTACGCCCCAGCTACAGTGAGTTCGGCTCGCCAATTCTTTTTGTGCGGAAAGCTGATGGCTCGCTACGTCTGTGCATTGACTACCGTGGCCTTAACGAGGTTACGCGTAAAGATGCTTACCCGCTACCGCGTGTGGACGAACTAAAGGACGCGAATTTTTACACACACCTCGACCTCGCTTCGGGATTCTGGCAAGTTCGAGTGCGTGATCAGGACGTTCACAAGACGGCTTTTCAGACCCCTGATGGTTTAATGGAATGGGTCGCCATGCCGTTTGGGCTGTGCAACGCACCAGCTACATTTCAGAGGATGATGAACGACATTCTTCGCGACTTTTTACATAAGTTCGTGACAGTCTACATGGATGATGTCTGCATTTTCAGTCGAACATTGGAGGAGCACCTGGAGCACCTACGTCTAGTGCTGCAGCGATTCAAGGAGGAAGGGCTGAAATTACGCCTTAAGAAATGCTTCTTCGGATTACAACAGATGGAATACCTTGGCTACACTGTGTCAGCCGGTAAAATTTCGGTTTCCACAAAGAAAGTCGAGGCCGTTGCATACTGGCCAGTGCCCAAGACGCAGAAGGAGGTTCGCAGTTTCGCACAGTTCTGCAACTTCTATGCCAGATTTATACACCACTTTAGCGACCTTACGGCTCCATTGACGGACTTACTGCGGAAGTCCCAGCCACTGAAGGTTACGCTGACGCCTGCCTGTTTGGAAGCCTTCGAGACTCTCAAGTTACGGCTCATTTCCGCGCCATGCCTGATCCTTCCGGAGGTCAGCTCGGACGCGACGTTCACCGTGGCTACAGATGCTTCAACAGTGGGGATTGCAGCATTCATGTTGCAAGACCAAGGAGGCGGTCTTCAACCAGTCTCTTACTGGGCGCGCAAGCTGAATCCAGCTGAGCGTGGTAACACTTACTCTGCGTACGACTTAGAAGCTTTGGCCGTATGCGAAGCTGTCAAGCATTGGAGGTGTTATCTTGAAGGCTGTTCTAAGTTCCTTGTCGTAACAGACCACGACACACTGCGACATCTGCTCAGGCAACCGAACAACAGGCTGAACAAGCGGCAAGCAAGATACCTGCGGGATTTGCAACCGTTTGTGGGCTCGATGACACTTGCATATCGCAAGGGAGCTCTGAACGAAGCTGACCCGTTAAGCCGGCGTCCAGACTTCGAACCTCAGGCCACAGTACCCTTATTTTGGGATGGCGAGGTTCCGTCAGATCGAGAATTACGACGGAAGTCCCAGCTGCTGTTTGAAGACGCACAATTTAATTCACTTACTGTTGACGCGCTGCAGCTGAGCCCTGAGTTCGCTGATCTCATTCGCGAGGGGTTCTCACAAGATTCGTTTTATGGGGACGATGGTGAGTGGACAATAGACAGCCGGATAGAAGCCAGAGACGGATACTTTTGGCGCCTCAATCGCCTTTGTATACCACAGAACTCTGAGCTCCGACTGAGATTGATCACAGAGCTGCACGAAAGTTCGTCAGCTGGTCACATAGGAGTTGCTAGCACTCTTGCTAAAGCACTCGACAGATTCTGGTGGAAACCAATCCGCCAAGACGTGAAAGACTTTTGTGAACGCTGCGTCGTGTGTCGACGAGCGAAGATTCGACCGCAGATGGCTGCGACTCTTTACCCATTGCCTGTTCCACCCAGACCGTGGCACACAGTTGGTCTTGACTACCTGACACACTTGCTTGAAAGCAACGGCTTTAACGGTGTGCTGATTGTAGTAGACCATCTAACTCGAATGGCCCATTTTCTGCCATGTACAGAGTCGATTACTGCCGAAGAAACTGCCACTTTGTTTTTACAGGGAGTCTACCGCTTACATGGACTTCCCCGTGTGCTGATCACCGACCGCGACCCGAAATTTGTCAGCGCTTTCTGGCAGACACTCTGGAGACGCCTTGGGACGCGTCTGAACATGTCTTCCAGCCGACACCCAGAAACAGACGGGTTGACAGAGCGCGTGAACAGCACGTTTCAGCAGCTTCTTCGTTGCTTCTGTTGCTATGATGGCTCTGATTGGTCAACACTTCTACCACAAGTGGAGTTTGCGTACAACGCTTCGCGTGCACTCGGAATTGAACACACACCGTTCGAGGCTAACTTTGGTTTTTCTCCTGAGGAGCCTCCTGACCTGCTGTTTAGCATGCGACCATCGATTCCAATTTCGCAAGACGCAACAGAACGGTTGAGATTGTTACAGTAAGTACACACCCTGGTTCGCCATGTGTTGCAGCTACACAAGGACGAAATGCAAGCGCGCAAAGAACCGTCTACAGCGCCACAATTCGCTAAGGGAGACAAGGTGTCAGTCGTCACAGCAAATCTTTTTCTGCGAGGACAACCGAACCGGAAACTCAGAGACAGACAGCACGGCCCTTTTCCAGTGGAGGAGCAGATTGGGAAACACAGTTACAGATTGAAACTACCAGCGACAGTACGCTTACATCCTGTGTTCCATGTTAACAACTTACGACCCTGCTCCACCGCTCCGCTACGACCAGCTGTCCCGGTGACAGTACCTGAAGGAGACGACGAGGAGTTTGACGTCTCGCACATCTTTGCTGTGTGCATCAAGTCGCTACCTGGGCGACGAGGCAAATATTTGCTCTTCATGACGCACTTCAGTGATGACGACATTCCACCTATCTGGCACCGTTTGAAAGAGGTGCATCGAACAATTGCGTTACAAGAATTCTTGGAGACGCCCCAATGGCACAAATTTGCCAAGACTCAGGCGTACATTGACTTCATGCACGCTCACCCAGCGCGCATTCCTGAGTCCCAGTAATTGCTTCAGTAAAGGAGCCAAGAACCACGGAGGTCTGCCTCGCGGCGGCCTCATTGATCTGTCAAGAGGGGGAGGGTACGAGTGTGACGAGTACAGTCCTGCAACAGTACATTGCAGGACATTGTACAGGTACTCGTTACGGGTACCAAATCGTGCTTTTCCACGGGACGGACGTATACTCGTGGGTACGTCGCTACTGCAATATTGTAATGGTGCTGATGCTACAGTACGACCAGTACCTCCCGGTACGTACAGATATGCATAATTAATCTAACCAGCCAGATGACGCGCCTGAGCGAGCTCTTCGATGCAGAAGGAGCCGCGTCGTGAAACCCAATGCTAGGCAGGCCGCGTCTCGAGGCGGATGACGACGGTTAGACAGCCCAAACGCCTGACACGTAAGCGTAGCTTGCATGCGTAATTAGTCTGGGCTGAAACCTATTTAAGCCCAGTGCAGTAGAGGGAGGTGACAAAACCTTTTAACAATTCCTTTGTTCACTTACAACATCTACTGCCTAAGTACAGCAGTGAAACATCTTTCACCATTGCCTCTCGACAACATCTTTTGCCATCTTGCAACAACAGAACTAGACATACTAGAACAGATTTGTGATAGCGTTTAGCTTTCAGAGGCTAACCGCCACACCAAGCCCTCCCTCATATTGCTTCACTCAATATGAGGGAGGGCAATCTTCTCACTCATCGTTCTGACGTTCTGGCTATCTTTTCACTCTTGGACGCGGACCCATCAGCTAGTCAAAACAAATGACTTGTGTGGCCCAATCCACTTGTGGAGCCGAGTACTACTCTGCGGTTGACGCCACCAAGGAAGGACTCCACCTCCGCCAACTTATGGGGGAGATCTTCAACGCCCCCATCACCAAAACCACCACCATATGGGAGGACAACCAAAGCGCCATCGCGTACTCCCATAATGCCTTGGTCAGCGAAAAGACCAAACACATCGGCATGAAGTGGCGCTTCCTTAAAGACCACGTGGAGCAAAGAACCATCAAGTTGAGGTACCTCCCCACTGACCAATTGGTGGCCGACATGTTCACCAAGCCTCTTCATGGACCCGCACTAACAAGACACCGAAGTGCAGTCCTTGGAGGAGAAGACCCAATGCAACGCTTCATTCCGTAGCTACCTGTAGGGGGAGCATTGTAAGCAATACCTGCTGGATATTAGTTACAGATAGCTACTGTAAGCTATCCTAGATATGATTAGTACATGTCTAGATCGGACATACCGATAACCTGTTTGATTCGGTACAGAGCTGTCGCTAGGCTACAACTCTCTCACTTTTGTTGTCCCGACACCATGCATGGGGCTGGTTGTCTCTCTGACTGTCCCTTTGCGTCATTGTGACTATAACTACGTGCACGTTAGTTATCTTCCTTATTGATCGTGTGTGCACGGTTTAACAGGGTCTGAGTAGGGTTCGGGTTGTATATGAAAGGTGGTGCAAAATGCGGAGAGGAGGTCCTCCCAATTGACCCATCTGTTTCGCGTGGTGGTGGCTAGAGTGGGTGAGTGTATTTCTAAGAGGGAGCCGAGTCGTGTGATGAGATGGTAGACCTATTCTTCGAATGTGCGGTGTGAGAGGTCTTGGCGATTGGGCGGAAGAGTTGGTATAGGTGTCGGGTGCGGGGGCCGTAGAGGGAGGTGGGCCAAAGGGGGTCTCATTGATAGTGTCGTGGAGTTGAAGGCATGGAGCCTTGGACCTCGTGTAGGCGAGTGAGATCATGTTGTTAGCCTTGGCCGCACCAATCGCATTGCCACGTGTCGGATCCATGAGCTGGGCGGCACTAGGAGTGGATGGCAAAGTGCGGGCGTGTGCTGCATGGTGAAGTGGGGTATGGATGAAGGGGTCATGGCAGATAGAGCAAATTGAGGGGGAGGTTGTGGGGAGGCATACCGAGGTGGGGGCGGAGGAGATGAGGCGGAAGTCGTCGTCAAGTTGTATTTGGATGTCCCATTCCGTGAGGTGTTCCGGGGCCCATTCGACCATATATTGTGTTTGACCGTACTCAATGTCCTTGTGCTTGGAGATAGTGCGTGTGACGTTACATGGAGGGTAGGGGCAATTCGAGGGGGAGAGGTATTACGCTTCGATGTGTGTGGTGGGGTAGAGGGATTGGGTATTGTGGATGCGGGGTGGGCGGATTCCGGGGGTGAGGGTGGCGGGTGAGCGCCGGATGTGGTGTTGTGGGAGGGGAATCCAGATGGGTGGATCGAGGTGGGTGGGCCTCATGTTTAATGGTTGGGCGTGTGGTGGGGAGGCGGTTGTGAATGGTGTCGGTGGATTCGGTAAGGACCGCGGCGAGGACACGGATTGGGACAAAGAGGGAGTCGGTGGCTCCTTCGATAGTGGATATGGATTTGCGTGGTTTGAGGAGGATGGAGGAGTTGGAGGTGTGGAGTTGGACTTGTGGCCATGTGGTAATGTTGTTGTGCCATAGGAGAGTGAGGCGGTGGAGGAGGGAATTGTATGTTGGGCGGGGTGCGAAGTCGCAATATGCTTTATTGTATGTGTTTGGTTCGGCGATGTGGGTGGCTTTGTCCCGTAGGGAGGCAAGGAGGGTGTCGTCCTGGCGGGTGAAGTGGGCGCGGAGTGTAGAGGCGATGGGGTTGGTGAAGCAGAGGGGGGGATTTGGTGGAAGCATCTGCCGGCGTCGCGTTGGATTCGGACAAGGCATTTGAGTGTGGGTGGGGAGGAGTCGTGTGACATTATGGATTATGTGGGCCGGTTGTTGTTTGTGTTTGATGGTGTCGGGGCTCATGGTATCAGTTGTGTGAAGGAAGGATTGGGCGAGGGGGACGGGGTGCGGTTGGTACTGCATCGACGGAGGGTTTAACGAGTCTGCGGGAACTTTTAGAGAGCCATGTGGTGTCGGGGGAGGTGTTAAGGGGTCGCGGTTTTGTCAGGGGGGAGCAGAGGCTAGATGGTGGCGGCGCGGTCTATGTGGTTCGAGAGGAGGGTGGTAAATTGCGAGGCTATGGTGTCGAGGTCGTCCGTGGAGGATGTGGATGTAGGTGTGTTGAGTATGGCAGCGTGGATGGAGGCGGTTTGGTTGATGAGGCTTGGTGTGCCGGCCTTGTACTCTTTAATGTGTTGTTGTGAGAGAAGGAGCTTGAAGTTGCATTTGCGAGTGGAGTGTGGTTTGTGTGGGGGGTTGTCCGGGGAGGGGGGTCGGGCGATGCGTGGGGAGCAAGCTGGGATAACAAGTTGAACGGCCGAGTGGTCGATGAAGTGTGATGGGGAAGGGAAGACCGAGACGTCGGATGGGGAAGGGGTGAGGGTTGATGGGGGTGTGGAGAGCCGGTGGTCAGAGCATCCCCCGCTGCGGGGGAAGGCAAGGATAGGGAGGTGGAATCGTTGAAGGTTAGACAAGAGAAAGGGGGTGAGGGCGGGGTGTCCAACACATGGTTGTGTGGTGGTTTGGAAGTCGCCCCCCCAGATGACGCCGTGTGTGGGGTGGTCGTCCGCAAGTCGGAGGCCCCATGCGGCAACTTCTGCGTACATGCAGGTTAGGTGTGGGTTGTGGAGATAAGGTATGTATAACCGGATGAGGAGATATGGAGTGCCGGAGTGCCTGAGTGAGGGATGAGACACAAGCCAATTATGAGGGGGTTAAGGTGGGTGTGCGGGGGTATGACAGTCGCGGAGTGGACGGACGATTTGTGGACTGAGAAGAGGACTCTTGCATGGGGTTGGGGCATATGCGAGTGTTTGGGGTGAGCGCTTTTAAGGAGGTACATGGGGAGGGCTACGCACCATCGGGGTTTGTGGGTTGTGTGGTTGGTTTTGGTGAGGGGGAAGACGTCAGGTTGTTGAGTGATGGCGAGGTGGTCGACGTCCATGATGGAGGTGTTGAGACCTCGTGTGTTGAGGTTAGTGACGTGGGGGGATTGGGGGGTGTGGTGGGGGAGGGTTGGCTGGGGGGAGTATGTGGGAGGGTGGGATGGGGTGTTGGGGAGAAGCGTGTGGGCGGTGATGGTGGGGGGGGGGGGGTGGGGGGGAGGGGTCAAGTAGTGAGGGGGGTGGGTGGGGGCGGGTCACAAGGGGTGTGAAGAGGGGGGAGCGTGGAGTCGGGCTGGGAGCGGAAGCAGGGGGGGGGTTGAGGGTTGATTGAAGTTGGCTGCGGCCGATGGGGAGGGGGGTGGAGCGGAAAGTGTGGTGCCATATGAGGGAGTGGAGTGTGTATACTGTGTTGCGAGGTACGATGCTTATCAATATGATTGGTGGCTCCTCAAGACCTCAAGTGAAACACCAAAGCTGGCATCGAAGGGAGTGCGCTCGATTCCGAGCGCACGAGTTTCATTGTACGCAAATTCCGCTTGAGGCAACATGTCTCTCCATTTCGAACCATCGTAGCAACAGAAACAACGCAAAAATTGCTGAAATGTGTTGTTGACGCGCTCCGTTAGCCCATCCGTCTCTCGGTGTCGACTGGAAGACATGTCGAGTCGCGTGCCAAGACTATAAAGCGTATGCCAGAAGCCACTCACGAACTTCGGGTCGCGGACTAACAAGCACTCGAGGTTGTCCGTGTAATCGGCAGAGTGCATGTAAAAACAAATCGGCAGTTTCCAAAAAATGCTTGTTCTTGGCTAAAGAGTCGCATATGAAAAGCACATATTACAAACATGTGATATTTGTGTCGATCTGTACGGTCTAAAAGTTATGCCCACATGAAGGAGTTCGTGCGGCGGTCTACACCTACTCCCTTCCGTCGATTTCTTGGAGATGTGCGTCGTGAGTTCATGCAGCGCCTTTCTGTGGTTCTTCATGGCACGTTGGGTTCCTTTCTCCATGATGCCTTGCATGTGGGTGGTGCAGATGTTGTTGCCTCCTTTGTTGCTCCCATGCCTTAGGCTTCTCTGCCTCTTTTCTTTTCACTTATTCTGTACTAATGGTGGATTCCACTGCTTTCTTGGTAAAAAATATTTATATGTGCGTCGGCACAGGAAAGGGTCCCCGCAATAGATAGAGCGATGGCGAAAGTGTGACGTGAATTTCACTATACAATAATAAGTATTAGCTCCAAACATGTCTGTCTGAAAGGGGTTGCAGATCTGCTCGAAATTGTAACGGAACAAATTGTCGACTTTACTGCAGTTGTGATGAGCTGTTACACCTTGCGAAAACCATTGCACGCAAGCGGGAACCGAGAGAAAATATAACACGTGCAAGAAGGGCGGTGTAGGTATGGAATGACGATTGAACGAGTCAAGAAAACAAATCACTCAATGGCTAAATAGGCAACTCAGAAAATGAATTGTCGCTTATCAGAAAATGTGAACCCGTTTATGAGCTTCCTGCAAGTTGCAGCGAGCAGAGTAGCAATTGGTTATGTGCCTAGATATGCATGACCCACAAAAAATGCCTCTTTAGCGAATGAGTGAGCACTACCGCGACAAATTGCTTGCTACCAAAAAAAACCGAAGACAAAAGTGCTCCATGTGATGGCTGCGATTTTCAGAACGGCAAATGATAAGTGAGTGAACACAAACAAGATGTAAAATATGAAGTAGAAGTATGACTGGGAACAAATGTTTGTCGCGAAAAGTGAATCTAACAACGGTGAACATACCACGAGCAGAATGAATTGTTAGTTGTCCGAAGATGCGTACGCGCGAGCAACAGTTGTGCACCCGTCCTGCTCGGCTACTGATTCAACGTATTCGCAGCTTTTCATACAATGCAACAAGACACTGTAATTATCGAAACCGAAAAGAGGCCCCAGAGCTGGGATGCGTACGTGCGTGCGTGTGTGTGTGTGTGTGTGTGTGTGTGTGTGTGTGTGTGTGTGTGTGTGTGTGTGTGTGTGTGCGCGCGCGTGCTTGTAAGGGGGGAGAGGATTCGATGCCTTTCTCAAGCATGGTCGTGTATCAGAGAAAAGCTGTACCCTAAAGCAATAGTTATGCACTCGTCCTGTTAGGCTATCATTGCAACCTATTAGCAGCCTGAGATACAAGTAAACAACACTCTGCACCCATCGAAACCAACAGAGAGCGCCAAACCTAAGCCAGTGCGTCATCGAAGGCTCAACACAATGCTCATGAGCGATTATGAACAAGCTTTGTGGTGATTGTTTGTGTTAGTGAGGGTGTCAGTGAGTGCGAGAGTGAGTGAGGGTGTAAGTGTGTGTGTGTGCGTGTGTGTGTGTGTGTGTGAGAGAGAGAGAGAGAGAGGGGGGGGGGAGACTGAGTGAGTGAGTGAGTGAGTGAGTGAGTGCGCACCCCCGTGTGTGTGTGCGTGCGTGCGTGCGTGTGTGTGTGTGTGTGTGTGCGTGCGTGCGTGCGTGTGTGTGTGTGTGTGTGTGTGTGCGTGTGTGTGTATGCGTGCGTGTGTGTGTGTGTGTGTGTGTGTGTGTGTGTGTGTGTGTGTGTGTGTGTGTGTGTGTGTGTGTGTGTGTGTGTGTGTGTGTGTGTGTGTATGTTGGTGTGATGCAAAGGCCATCGCATCAGGCACGCCATCCCCAAGCCAAGTGCGCCTATATGCATAAATACCTACACATCTCAAGCCCACAATCCGACGTTGATCGCACATATCCAGATACATGCATCACATCACAGCCCTGCCGCTTCCATTTTGTTTGCACCACAAATGTTAACACACTCTTCATTTCACTCCATCAAAGAGCAACGAGACGGCAAAGGCGAGCGGCCCTCGGTGCTTATGAAGTGATAATCTGTATTTCACGCTCCCGCTTTAATGAAATGAAGGGAAGAGAAATGAATCTGTAACTTTCGAGACTGCCCGAAAGACAAAGCAAAAGCAGAAAAGGGCATTTCTGTCCGCAGCCACTCGCGCCTATTGGTTGTCCTCGTCGCCGTCCGGCAGCACATACTCCTCCCAGCCCTCTGGCCGAGGGACGGGTTTATTTTCGTAGTTGCTGAGGTCTATGTGTTCTTTCAGCCGCTGCAGCTCCCCCTCGATGGTGAACTGGTGCGCCTTGTACTTTGCCGCCGGCAGCCGCTCCTCGTCCACCCGCTTCGACGCGTCGTTGATTCGTATCCGCTCGTCCAGCAGAAAGCTGATCCCTACTGACCCGCCCACGACGAATGCGATCATAGGTATCCCAGCTCTCACAAATTTACTACGCAGAACACCCCGCAAGGACTCCATTGCGGCGCCTCTCCGCCGGCAGCTGTCAGTGCCGGTGCTAAATAACGCGCTCTCGCCCGACGTGCCACCTCAGCCGTCCACTCTCTTGGCTTGCGGCGGGTGCGGTGGTGATAACGGCAGAAGAGCGCGCATAGGGCACAATTGAAACACGCTTAGCCACTTGAATGTCGTTGATGGAAGAGTCCTGGCACTGGGGCAGACCGTGAGGTGGCGGGTGGACGAAGCTCTGACAGGCAGTTTGGGAGCCGTGTGGTGGCGATCAGGCGCCCTTATTAGCCGTACCCACGCAGTAGTATTAGTAAATCATTATTAAGCACGTACTGTCATCCCGCCTCGCTTGCCCTGTCTGGCCGGCGACCGCACTCGCAGTAAGATGTAGGGACTAGACTAAAGACCCGAGTTCGGTTCGCCGGAATCCCAGACACATGATACATGATACTCAGGGGAAATAGCGGCAAAGGGCGTACGCGCCTCGGGAAACACGAGAACTAAGTATATCACTGAGCTGCTGGTTTGCTTGAGAAGTCCTGCGGGAGCAGCGCTGCACTTATCAACCTGAGTCACCCGGCGAAACAGGTCGAAGCCGACTATTGCCGTTTTCTAGCCGATATTTTCCCCGTATATCATGATGTGTCTTGCTATGAGTTGCCGCGAACTCGGGTCTTAGTTCAGCTAGTCGTCGCTATGTCGTGCTCCTGCGAGAGTGCGAGTGCGGCCGCCGGACACCTAGACAGGGCAAGCGAGGCGGGATGACGATACGCGCTTACCAATAATTTAGTAATACTTCTGCGTGCCACGGCTAATAAAGGCGCCTGATCGAAAGAAAGGCTACGTTGATATTGAATTGCCAGAATGTGCGGCGAGAGTTCATGCAGCGTCTTTCTGCTGCTCTTCAGATGGTACTTTGGGTTCCTATCTCCGCGATGCCTTGCAGGACGGCAGTGCTGGTGCTGTGGCACGCCTTCCTTTTCCTCGGGCTCAGGTTTTTTTTCTCTTTCCTTCTTTTTACTTTGTGGCTTATGCTGCTTTTTCTGTATTGCTTACAAGAAGAACCGACCCAAGCTCAGCCGCAATGCTACTTTGTCTTCTAAGAAATTCGATTTTATTGAATTGACAGAACCACAACAATACAGTAACGTACCACTACATGGCGATTCACATGAGCTAAATTCACTTTCTATCCGAGATTTGTGTCAGATTAATAGCGATTTTTCGTCCGCCTGGCGCAATACCTGTACCTGGGTACATGGTAGTGTTCGAGTTCGTGAACATGCAGATACATTTAAATGCAGTACGGGCAAACCATCGGAGAACCAGCCGAAAGCAGACGAGAGACAGAATAAGAGCGCAGACTGCAGTGAGTCTTCACCCTCCCCTCGCATACACCTCGTGCCACAGCCGAAACCCACCCAAGACCAGCACATAAGCCTCTTTTGATGGACAGGGTGGACACTGAGCTAGGATTCGCGCAGGGTGAGTGAATGATTCCCCATGCCCTTGTCGCTTGGCTTTCCCGTGGTTGGTGTCCATGCATTCCTCGCCAGCTGTCCTCCGGTGGCTCTCGGCCGTCCGTTTTCCCCCAAAAATATAATATGTTCAGGTGTTTCTTAACACGTCTCCGTTTCCGCTCTGCATGCCGGGCTTCCCTCTCTTCCTTCTCCTACTTTCCCAGGTATACAAACACCTGCGTCTTCCTGACAAAAAACTCAAATTCATCGTAGCAGCTTTCCAGCTGTCGCTTCTTTCTTGCGGGTAACGGCAGGCGACCCGGCCGACGATCTCTCTTTTACCATATCAGCTTTTTTATGATTTATTTGTCACACATGCTATCGCTGCCAGTACTAGCTACTTCCCGAGACGCTGTTCCCGTGCAGCGGTAGGACGCCACGCGTTTTGTTTCTCCTCAATGCCCGCGTCTATATCTCACTACTCCAGCGCCACTCCACGGGTGGCGACTGCCACTTGGTCCGACCTTACCATCGCTTGAGGGGTGGCCCGATGAGTGGGAAGTCGAAAAAAATCGCCTGCTTACTATTACGGGCGAAAATACGGCCTACGGGCGGAAGGAAGAATACGCCCCTCCCTCACGCCCTTATCGTCCTTGCTTCCAATTTTACATCTCTTCAATAGGGCGCAGGTGCTCGAGGTCTAGCTTGGCGACCTGAATAAGCCCAACTTTCTTCCAAATGATGACCGTCCACCCTACGCACTTTCTTTTCCGCGAAGCACACCACACCCTCGTCTGTGTTTTCGCTCGTGTTTTATCACTGTAACCCACTCAGGCGCTCTTCCAAATATTTCTGGACCAACCTGTCCTCTTAGGAAAAAACGCGCTCGCTCTTTTTTGAATTTATGTCGGGTTGTGACGAGTGCTGCCTGTCTCGTTTCCCTGCTCGCTAACCAGCTCATCAGTGTGTACCAAGGCGCGGCGTGTTGCCTGTCTGACGGAGTGTGGGGCGTGGTGTGTTCGTGTATCGCCACAGGCAGCACCAGCGTGGGGGGGGACTCTGATTTTGGTGGCTCGCGCCCGGGGCACCGTAAGTGCATGAGCGACACATTTGCGTTTGTGGCGGGGCAAGTGTCACAGCACAGTGGCGGCCTGCCGAACGACGCGTCGTTTTTGGATGAGGAAGGCGACTTGGGGCTGGACTCTGAGGACTGCGACGACGTGGTGAATGCGTTTATGGATATGGAGGACGTGAAGAGCGAGGACGGCGGGAAGAAGGGAAAGCACGCGCGGAAGGACTCCAAGAGCAGCCTCGGCTCGGATGACGGTAAGGACGGCGGCAAGGATGACGACCCGAAGCGTGCTAAGCGCATCATGGCCAACAGGCAGTCGGCGCAGCGCTCGCGGTTGAGAAAAATGGAGTACACCTCTGACCTGGAGAAGAGCGTGTCCAGGCTGCACACTGAGATATCAAATCTGAACCCGCAGGTAGGTCTCTCTTGTGTGTGTGTGTGTGTGTGTGTGTGTGTGTGTGGTTGATTAGGTGTTTGTGAGACTGTGAACTATGAACGGTTGGTGTCTCAGTTTGTAGTTGGGAATATGCAAGTGAATACCTGAGCATATGCGCGCGCATGGTGCGCGTCCGCGGGTGAGTTTGCAACTGAAAGACAGGTCGTTTGTGTCTGATTCAGTATTGCCAATGAGTGTGTGTGTGGGGGGGGGGGGGGGGGGGGGGGGGGGAGTGTGTGTATGGATGATAATAATTGATCGGATGACAGTCTTATCCTGTACGTGTGTATATTGTGTATGAAGTGTCTGCAAGTGCGCTCGTTTGTATTCACGTCTGCCTATTGTTTACCTGCGCGCGCGCGCGCGCGTGTGTGTGTGTATGTGTGTATTTGTGTAGGGGGCATTTCTGCTAGTGAAAAAAAACTACTTTGGAGGGGTTGGAAAGGAACATATAATGTGAATGAGTTCGGTGTCCGATTGCGGGGGTTGACTTTTTTTATTTGCATGAATACAAGGTAGATTGTGGGTGTGAGCTAGAGAGAAAGACTGTGTGAGGGATTCTTTTGTTCTTACTCCTCGCCCTCGTGCTGCTACCCCACCCGACGCTCTACAGCTGATCTACCTGCGCACCCAGCACCAGGATCTAAGCACCCGCAACCGCGACCTGCGCAGCCGCATCACCCAGCTGCTCCAAGAAACGCAGTACAAGGACCAAATGAACAATTCACTGCGGGATCAGGTGATCCGCATGAAAAAAGTGCCGCCCTCCCAGCCGGGGCCGCCTCTTCAGGGTGGACAGCAGCAACAACAACAGCAGCAACAGTGCGGTGTTCCGGGACGGGCTGGGCAACCGGGACACCCACAGATGATGGGAAGCACTCAGCAGATGATGGGTGGCATTCAGCAGAGGCCCATTCAGCAGATGGGTATGGGTGAGCAGGCGGGGGGAGCGGGGCCGGGGTCGCGCTATGTCTCCATGATGCCACAGCAACAGCAGCAGGGTGGCCCGGATGTGCAGCAACAGCAGCAGCAGGCGCAGATGGTGTATGGGAGCGCCCCCATGGGAGCGGATGCTGGCGCGGGTATTGGCGGGAATGCAGTGCAGTGGCGAGCGGCGTGAGTGGTGCGTGTGGGGTAAAAGAAAAGGGTGTTTGTATCTATAGCAGGAGCAAGTGAGTAGGTAGATTATGGAGGGGAATGGTCGTGCGATTGTGTCACTGGATGAAAAGGGTGATCGGGGGTTGTGGCATTTTGTTTGAACCGCTCCCTTCCTATTTTGGACGGCGCATGACTTTTAGATAGCTGAAAGATGTTGTTGGCGTTTGTGCGCTGATAGTGATGTAGGAGTCCAACCGGCTCCCACGCCTGAGTTTCTGCCACTGCCAAGGCTGGCGGCTCCTCTCCACAGCAATGACTAACAATGTAGCTCATTCGTTTTCTTCTTTGTTTGTTTAGCAGCTCAAAATTCCCAGCCCGCCACCTGCACCCCACTTTGACAGGTGCAGATGCACAAACCCAAAGTCCCCTCTTCCCCCCTCCCTCCCCTCTCTCTCTCTCTCTTTCTGTCTCTGACAACCACACAAAAACACACACGCACGCACACTCGCCGGGAATTCACTCTCAATTCTTCCTGCGCTCGGGTTTTGCATTGGGCAGTGAGGTCGCCGAAAATGATGGAGTCGTCCTGTCCGAGCTCTTGCTCATGATTTAGTTCGACAATTTGCTAGTCATGTGTTCATCACTGGCAGCAGATGACGGCCTTGTCTCTCCTTCAGTCACACACAGGTGGGGAAAATTGTGTGTGTTAACTGTCTTTTGAAGTTAACAGTCTGAATTGCGTATCGAAGCCGCTCCATTCTCTCATTGCAGCTGCAGAGGCCCTGTCACCTTCGAAATCGGGGAAACTCGCCCCGCAGAAATGTCCGACTGTCAGTTAAGAAACCGAAGAAACAGTTCCGCGGATACCAAGGATCTGTACGGAGGATGAGAAGGGAGAGGACGGAGGTCACGAGGCATCAAGAAATACAACAGCCATTGAGGGGGGGTCATGAAACACGTCACGGGGGCGCCTTGGGACTCAACCCCCTTGTGGAGCTGCGGGCCAAAGCTGAGGACAAGGATGGGTGAGGCCGGTGCCGTGGGAGCGCCCTTCATGGTGGCAACCAGCCCCGCGATTGCGACGTCGGCGCACGACAAGGACCAATTTCGGTTCTTTGGTAGAGTACATATGCAAAACGATCACACAGAAATATTTTCTATGAAACACTCGAATTTTTTGCTTCTATTTCCTTCGCTCTTCCCCAAACTGTAAGGCAACGCGGAAATCTATACATTGAACTTTCCAGAAAATCCGGAAAAGGTATACACTCTTCCCATAAAGTCCGTTACCAGCGGCACGCATTTAATTACCCGCCACGCACAGCCGCGATGGCCATGCAATTAGATTGGGGGGTAGAGTAATGACTTTCGAACAACACACCACGGCGCGTTGTTCACTGACGTGAGCACCTCTATCGGCACGCTCCGATTATTGTGGGCACACACGTTGGATTTGCGGCCGAAATTTTGCAGGCCGAAATTTGTGGATGTGCATGTTATGCACGCCTCTATGCGTGGCTCGGTGCACGTAATGTCGCGATAAGCCGGGAGAATACTCGACATTGGGCTTTCATCATGTTTGCACAATTGCACGAGTATCCGCCGAGTGTGTTGCGCCCGGCCGCCTACAGAGCGGCAATACCGGGAATGGCATATCGTGTGCACTAGGTTTTCTTGCCAAGTGCCCGAAAATACCGCCAAGGAGCACGGGCTAGGGACCTATTGGGCTTGAGGGACGGTTGACTTGGAGTGTAAGCACCCTAGCGCGCGGATCGCTGGCCTTTCAAGCTTTCGCATCGCCGGGCGTGAAATATGGCGGGGAGCTTTCAAAGTACCCTAGCACGGGCCTTGGTTTGGCATGCGGCAAATGGCACGGCACCATGCCAACATGGGGGATGAAATGGGTGACGCCGTGAATACACGAAATATAGAGCGCTGATTGTTGAGCGTATTGGCGGAGCGGGTGTGCGGGTACCACCTGTCCAAGGGTTGCTAGCCCCGCGCGAATGTGGCAGATTTTGAAACCCTAAAAACTTTAGTTGGCTGTACGAGGGGCTGGATGGCATCGGACGGCGGATTTGACGCGAAAACCGGCCGGTAGGCGTAGATTAAGTTAAAAACTTATATTTACTTGGGGGGAGGGCTTCCATTTGCAACTTAGTTTGCTCGAATCGGACACCGTACGGCAAAGTTAGGCTTTTTTAAGCCTCCCAAGCTGTGGTTTTCCGGCCCCTATCCCACCCAAGTCAAGCATCTTAACGGCACATGCCATCACACCCACGTGCTCCCATGTTTGCGGACAGCATGCTGGGATCATAAAATCCGCGTGTTGTGTCGCCGATTTCGGGAGTATTCACCAGCCAAAGTGTGGAAAATTCGAATTCCGGCGGGGCGCCCGAATCAGGGTATACCCCGAAATCGGGGTTGGGCCGCAAACCCTGATACGTCAGTTCGTAGCCGTGACGGGCCCCATTTGTGCCCCGCTTCCCCCTTTACTTCACCGGCAGCACAAGTTTCGGTCCGCCTTTTCAACGAGCTAAAGTACAGTTAAACCTTAGAAACCCTACATGATAAACACCCGCCCTACGCGAAAGGCCCTATTTCACTAGTAACGGACTTTATGGGAAGAGTGTATTAACATATCTAAGATAGCTGTTTTTTGAAAGCTCATATGAGTTATGTTATGTTTTGAGTCGTGAGTATTTCTGTGTACCTTTTACAAATGACGATGCGCCAGTCGAAGCGGACTGCTGCCTCTTGCCCCGTCCCGTCTGTGGTTATTAGTTAGGGCTGAGAATGTATGTGGGTACGATCTGGTGTCCCCTACTCAGTCACGGCACCCCCGGGAGTTGCGTAGCGAGTTGATAAGCTTTAGTTAGTGAGCGTTGTTGTGGCTAACGAAGATGTCCGGGGCTCGCTAACGTAGTGCCGCACAAAAATATTACACATATTGTGTTAGTGTCATATATCCTTAAAAAGCTTAGAGTTATAAAAAATGGACTTTCTGCTTGCGTCTCGAGTCTCTGCTCCTTTTGGTAATCACAAGATGTAGCGTGAGCTATCGAGTCGTCGTCGCTCATGGACGAGCGCCGCGAGAGTTTTTGAAGAGACCCGGGTACTGAAAGGCGGCGAGGTCGGTCTTCAGTCGAGGCAGACGGTCTCGGTTAGCGACGAGCAGCGTCAAGCCATCCAGCCAAGTCTTTGCTTCCGACGCATCGCGCGCCGCGAGCGTGAGCTGCCTGTCGTGCAGTGTGAGCGACAGCAGCGGCAATTCAAGCACCACGTCAGCATCCGGGTTCACCCCTGAACGAGCCTCCTCTATACTTGCACGTAACGACGCCGCGGACACCGCCAAAGCACGTGTACCCCCCGGTGTCACCTCCTGCAGGTCCGCGACCCGCAGGAAACTCGACACGTGAACCCCGGCGCGTCGCATCACCAGCCGGCTGTAGTCATTACTCAGCGAAAGCACCACCACGCTCGGCGCGCCCTTGTTCCCGTCCCGTGCAGTCGACGCTGACATGTCGACGGTGCTGCGGCGAACCGCCGACGGTTGAAGGTGCTGCTCTGAAACTAAGTACAGAGCGCGACCCGATAGCATAACCCGTACCAGCTCCCACTGACTTGCTGCCCCGCCAGCCTTGGGCGCCTTCTTCATCGACGCCCGTGCGGCGGCCCCCTTGGGCTTGGTCTTCAGCGGCATCCCGCTCGGCGCCTTCACCTTCTGCTTGCGCGGATTGTACGGGGCCGGTGAAGCGATTGCAATGGCAGGCGGTGCGGCGTGCCGTCGCGGCAAACCCGTACCGTTGTTTGCACGTGATTGTCTCATCGTCGCGTGCGGATACTCCCAAGCCGCCTGCGGCTGCTTCGGAAGCTCGCTTGGCAAAGTGGAGCTATCGACACTTGCACGGAGGAGCGGTGGGGCAGGCAGGGCACCTGTAGACTGCGCGGTGTGTGAAAAATGCCTCAATTCCAACGAGGGTTCGTCTTCGGCGGCTGTTGTGGCCGCGGAGTGTCCGATAAGGACGGAGGAACCGGACACAAACTGCGGAGAGCTCGTCTGCAGCTGTCGCGTTGGCGTCGGAGTCGGACTCTCCGTACTTTCGGGGCTACGAAGTCTCGATATGTCCATGATTGTAGCGGCGGAAGCCTCTTGCCGGTCAGGTAGCGCCATCGGGGGCGCCTGACGCTCCAGAGACAACGGAACCTCGGCTTCGGCCGAACTCGACAGAAGTCCTTTCAAAGCGTCCGCGATATCCGGACATCCGGCCTCCCGTCCGGATGACGATGCCGTCAAAGACGAGCTGGATAGCTCAACGTTGTATACCCCCTCGTTGTGGCCCGAGAATATGGCAGCAATACGTTCCTGATACGCGGTCCTCACCGCCGCGTAGTCCCTTTGCGAGGCTTGTACCTCGGCCCAGCGCGACTGGAGCGCGGCACGCAGGGCCGCGAGTGCCTCCGCTTCCGCGGCCATCGTCGCCGAAACCACCCGCCGCTCATCGTCGAGACGCGCCATCTGAGTCGCAACCGCGCCAGCAGCCAACCCCGCCTGCGCCTTCGCACGCTGCTGTAAATCCAGTGCAAACGTCTCGACGTCCTCCATGTGGTTCACCTCCAAAGCACGCTCATACTCCGTCTGAAGGTGCAGTACTTCCGCCTCGCTCGCCGCTCTTCGACGAGTGATCGCGGCGCACATCGCCTCCGCAGCCGACGCCGCCGCCTCGGCACGAAGTAGCTCCACCGCTTTCGCGCTCCCGGCGGATCGCAGCTCCCGCAGTCGAGTTATCAGAAGCGCGAGGCAGAGGCGTAGCGCGGGCCCGAGTTCCCACTGACACTCCGAACTCGCCTCCAAAACCTCTCGACTCGCCAATTGCCTCGGAAGACTTCCGCCGCAGCTGGTCCGACTCGCGCCGCCCGCGCTCGACGCGGTGCTGCGCGCCGACAGGTGACCCGCATTCTCGTTGACACCGCTCCCAACGGCGTCGTTCAATTGACGGTGCGCCTCGGCGATGGTGGCGGGGGACCGCGCAGTGCGGCTGAACTCGAGATCCGCGCCGACACTGCCGACCTCGTCGAAGAGCATCAGAGAGCGGTCGATGGAGGTACCGTTGGCCTCTGCCTCTGCCTCGCGCAGCGCTGCCCCCACCGCCTCCATCACCTGCACCGCGGCCAGTCCCGTCTCAGTCACCCCATCCGCCTTACTCAAACCCTAAAATCATCCGCGCTTATGATTGAGCTCAAGGACGCAGCCCAACCCAATGCTCAGACAAAATAATGAGCCAATATAATAGCCAATATCCCCAGCTAGCCCTGTGTGTGTGTGTGTGTGTGTGTGTGTGTGTGTGTGTGTGTGTGTGTGTAGACAATTTTGTTTGTCAATTCTTGAGTGGATGTTGTATGATCAGGCGTGCTGTTTGTGATGTCCTTGCCATAACAATGCGTATGAGCGTGTCAACGGAGTGCATACTGATGTGCTCAGTAAGTGCAGATATTGCTGCGTGAATGTAGATGCGTCGACGTATCCGCGTGTATGGACGTGTAAATTTCTAATTCTCATCAGGTACGTGGGTTTGCGGCGGGCGGGCAGGGTCAGTGCACTTATACCATCTTTGGAAGGTGAGCGTTTGAATGCTGTTATGATATGCCTCTGTGTGTGTGCGAGTGTTTTGATGTCCTGAGGGGTGTGAATGTGCGGGATACTGGATGCAAAAAATTACTGATGTGCGTACATACAATAGTTTAGCCCTAAGTGTTTGAGGCGAATTTGACTGCGTATATTCGGCTATGTGATTGTGTGAATAATTTTACACCGCGTATACGCATGTGTGTGTGTGTGTGTGTGTGTGTGTATCTGTCTGGACGTTCTGCGTGCGTGCGCACTCACTCGCTTCTGTGTGTGTGTTTGAAGTAGGGGTGTGATGTTTTTTGGGGGAGTGGGAGGGGAGTGCCTGCTTCCCACCTGAGACTCGTTGACGGGCAGTCCTTCAGCGGCGCTCTGAATGCGCTGGGACGCTCGCCGAACCGACTCCAGCGGCGCCTCCCCTTCGCGCCACCCCAACTGAGTGGGGCTTCCCGGAATGTGGGCGCGCTCCCAGCTGCCGCTGGCGTCCAGGTGTGCGCGCGCGAGGGAGGCGAGCTCCGCCAGCGACAGCACCTCGCGGCACAGACCGGACAGTCGCCCCTCCGCCTCGTCAAAAGTCTAAGCGAAGGGGGAGGCAAGAGATACAAAGAGATAGGGGGTTAGGGTTTTGATTTTCAGTGTTTACATCAAACACACAGCGATGGACGTATCTCCGTTGATGGATGGCGATATTCACATTCCCCTCGCATTGTGCAGAGGGGTTGAACGTTGCGGCCGAGGGGTGGAATGCTTTTCTGGACATTTCTTGGAAATATGCAATCTACATTTTGCTTACCCCCTCGCATTGTTTAGGTTATGCATTTTTCATTGGTAGTTTTGTAACTATGTTTGCAAACAAGCATGAATGTTCTTAAAAATGAATCCCTGAGCATTTTGTTCGAATTAGAATCCCGAGCACCCGTGCTGTTAGGGTTAGGACCGAACGCGCAATGGGAAGAATATCTCCATTATAAATAAACATAATAAGGTGAAAGAAATGTCCTTTCAACATAATGCAGAACAGCCTAAAAAGAATGACGAAGCCATGCCTCGAAAATTGATATTGCCATTAAAATGCGTGAGGAAATGAATTCATCGAATAGGTATTAGGCTTCAGTGACACCACCCGTCGACATAAATATGACAGTAAATAGAACAGCAAATCGCGAATGTAGGCCGCCGAACTAAAACGTGAACTGGCGGATCTGCCATGCCTGATGATCATATTCCGGAGGGCGCGTCATGCACGACGTGTGCTCACAACTCACCTCATGAAATTGAAAAATAAATCACCGCGCTCAAAATTGTCCTAAAAGGCACACGTCCTCAAAATAAATCAATAATAAACCTTTAAACAAAACAGCAACAAAAAGGCGTCTGAAATGTTACAAGCAAGGCATTGAGCGGCGCTGACAAAAACTTCCTATCAACCGCATTAATTAATTCAGCACATATTCATATTTGAGCAGATGTCACATAATAAAGGATAATATTCCCCAAATCGCGCCAAATCGTCCGCGAGTTAACTATGTGATCCACAAAAACAACACCCGTACCAATATATTATGTTATCACCCCTAAAATGACCGAAAATATGAAAGAGGTGCAAAAAGAATGACCCCTCTGTCCGTTAATTTACGGGTTGATACTGATAAATTGTTTCTTTCCATTTTATTTTACGACGGACGAAAGTTTGGGTATATTTTCGGGGTTGTACCTTAATTTTGGCCTTGATCTCGCCGATTCGGTTCTCCTGCATATTGGCGACCAGTCGACAGCGCTTGAGCTCGTTGGTCGCCGCTTCTAGTCGCCCGCGCGCCTCCGCCAGCACGCCCGCCTCCCCGGCCGCCGCGCTCTGCGCTAGCGCCTCAGCTTCCTGCGCCACCCGCCCCGCTGCCGAGGCGCCCATCGCGGCGCCCTCCGCCGCGATTTCCGCCGCCGCGTGCTCGACGCCCATTTCCGTCGCGTTGGTGATCGCCGTCTCGAGTCGACGCTGCAGCATCTCGCGCTTCTTTGCCGCTTGCGCCGCCCGTCGCTGCAGCTCGATCGTCGAGAAAAAACAGCGGGCCACATCACAATCCAGTCAGGGGGCTGACCAAGCGTTACGTCGCACATTAAAATTTCCCATTCTCCTGCTAACAATTTTAAGGCATTAACAGAGGTCTTTTCAAAATCATTTTAAGCAATCAACCCTATCCTTATCAAGGCCACGCAAACATGTAAAAAGTTAACTACGAAAGCAAAATGGATGGGGTACGACAGACATCAAGCACTTGACGACATCGCTGTCACTACCGATACTAGTGCTTCGGAAAGCATTTCACATCCACGGGAGTCAAGCTTGTCCGATAAAAACTGAGAGCAGGGAAGGTCGGCCCGGCCGCTAGACCTGGTACGCGTTGGCCTCCCGCACGAGGCTCACGCCAGCGAGGCGAAGTCGTTCCGCCGCGGCCGCCGATTCAACTCGCCACTGCTTCCGCACAGCTTCCGCACGCCGCTTTCGTTGCATCGCCGCCTGCGTGTCGCCGTCCTGCGAGCGAACAATCGGCCAATGAATGGTTGTGACAGTTTTCGTTAAGGGGGTAAACGAAGCTTATCAATTGACAGCTGAATCATAACAGCTGAGTACTTTCCGCTTCATGTATGTCGTCGGCACATCCAATGTCACATTATTCAGACGTAATTCAGATAACTATCGTACAACAAATCAAGACAAGGTCAGATATAAAAGAAGTAGACTACGATGCGAATCGATGCTTTCTTTGTTTTTTTTCGTCACGCGGGTTTCATTGATTTCATTGCTTGAATTCCTTCGTGTGCTGCAGCATTCTTCCATCATTCAATGCGACTGAGGCACAACTACTAATCAAAGCAGTACTAATCACATACTGCACAACTACTAGGCAAAGCAGTACTAATCACATATTACAGTACAATGATTTAATAGCTGACCTCCAAAATCAATTAACAGCGGAATGCTATGAAGTTTATGAAAGGTATCATCATATCCGACGACACACTCCTGATAATATCAATAAAAAGAAGCACTATAGGAACATGGATAGGGGGAAAAGAGGGTGAACCAAGAGGGCAAGAGTGAGAAGAGGGTCACGGAATCCAAGGCACGGCAAAGAAAAGGACTGCATTGTGCACTGAAGCACTACATATCGCAATGCCGACAGGTGTCGCAGAGCAAATTTAGATGAAATAAAGAAAGAGACGACGATGGGAGTTTTTGTTAACACTGTGCGTCACTTTCCTCATTGATTGTGTGCAGCATTGCCCCATCATTCACATTGAGCAAGGAACGAAGCATAAGGTGAAGGAAGAAGTACAGCGACGGACCTGTTGCCGCTTGAGCTCCTCCAACGCACGCGCCACCTCCGTCTCGACTTCTTGATACGCCGCGTCGTCCGTCAGACAGAGGCCCTCCTCTGTGAGCGGTAGAAAGTCCACCCCGGCACCCGTTCCCACCAGGCTCCGACTCGCGACGCTACTGTTGAGCAGGCTGGAGGCCCACCCGCTGCGCGGGCTGCCGTCCGGTGGACTCTGCGCGCCGCAGAGTTGGTTGCCATTATTCCCCGACGACCGCGCCACGCCGTCACATCCCGCCCCACCCTCGGAACCCTCTACCCCGTTACTACGAGAAGCCGACTCAGAGCGTCGCGACGTCTCCGCGTCAGCGATATCGGAAGGAAGGCTGTCGCCCCCGTTTCCATTCCCGCTGGGCGTTACCGCTGTTGACCTCGGCGAGAAGGCGAGCGGGGGCACGACGGGGATGTCCTGTCGAAGGCTGACACTACCGAGCGACACACCCGTTTGATCGACGGCGGGCGAGTGACTGCTGCTGCGCGCCGTCCTGGAGCTGCCCGTCGCGTTGGTCAGCAGCGGCGAGTCCATCTTCCACACCGTCGATTTCCGTGCGACAGGGGGAGAGGCCGGCACGGGGAGAGTGCTGCTCGCCAGACGGTTACCCGAGCGCACGGGCGAGTAGACTTTCCTCGGCGATAGCACACTCGACCGAACAGCAGCGGACACAGACGCGGGTGACTTACGAGCGCTCCACACTCTATCCACCCCACCCAATGATTGCCGGAGTGTATCCGCCGTCAGCGTCCCACTTACGAGCGCTTTGATACACTCTGCGTTAATGCGTTGTGTCCGCACGCTCCCTTCCGAGCTACTACTGTTCCCCGACGGCGACGCGACCGCAGCGGCATTATTCACGACGCGACGCAAACTCTGCGGCCCTGCAGGCTGACGACACCGCGACTGCGCTGCCGAGTGAGACGTGGAGCTCCCTGTGTGGCGGTCCGTCGACTTGAGAGGAGATGGCGAGGACGAAGAGGCGCCCATGTCGGCCATCAGCGGAAAAGACGCGACCCCCGTTCTGTCAGGACTCCCCATGCAAAGAGTCTCCTCCGCCGAACGACGAGTCACCGCAACCGAAGGTGATCCTTCCTCCTTCTCCGCCCACCCTTGTGCTTCTCCTGTCGCCATAGACGTCCCGGAAAATAAACTCGGAGACGCCTCGGCGCTCTGCATGTTTGGCATCGGCGACTCCCCGACTGACGCGGCGTCAAAAAACACATCTCCGCCGCCGCTGACGGGGCTCCGCGGCGACACGGCCTCGAATATAGATAACAAGTCTTTCCCCTTAGGGTTCACCGCCCTCGATGCCCCCCGCGCCGGCTCTGACACATATTGAACCGACGACGCGACTTGCTCGACGGTCGATTTTTCCGAGTCGACACCCGCCCAACTCGCCACCGCGTCGGGGACGCCGCTGTTGGCGAACGAACGCGGCGGGGTGGGCACCTCCGTGGGACTCTCCGTGTTTTGCGGCGCCAACGGAGGGCTATCGTCGCCAACCGGGTATCGAAGTGGCGCGACCGAGGCCGGGGAGGCGGTCGCCTGCTGCGCCATAGCGTGAGCGGAGGAGGATGCGGTGGTGGCCGAGACGGTCGAGTCGAAATTGAGACTCGCGTCCGACGGCTGATGCGCGATCACCGACAGCGAAGGGCTCGGCGGTGCTGCCTCGACCTCTGACAAGCCCCCCGTCGACCTCTGCTCTTCGCACTCCCCCTCGTCTTGGCGCTGCCTCGCGTCGACGCTCACCCGGAGAACGATGCCCGCGCTGGAGCGGCGCTTGAGATACTGCGAGCTGTTGAGGGAGGAGGGAGGGCTGCAGCTGCCGATAGACTGCCGTCTGATGGGATCCGCAAAGATTACCGAACTGTCCCTGTGAACAGAGACGCCATAGGACGAAACAACGGCACAGCCCTCAGCATGCTACCCACGGCATTATCAAGTCTGATGAGCAAGCAAATAATATCCCCTTCCATTCAAATCAAAAGAAATTACGGTAATCCATCAGACAAACTAACAACATTTTTAGGAAATAATTCACAGGATGCCAAACAATCCAAACCAAAACTGAAACTCGTTCCTTCGAACATAGTGGACTAACTCACCCACCTCCCTGAAACACACACAAACACACACACACACACACACACACACACACACACACACACACACACACACACACACACACACACACATACACACACACACACACACACACAATTACAGATACACATATCACCCCCAGCCTGTCCTACAGTCAGAATCATCTGTTGCAAAGACGTCTCAGGGAAGGAATAGATCGATGAGCAACCCTTTACCTACACAACTCATACACCTATACACTCCCCTGCCCATACTCACTCCCAGATTGCCAACAATTGTACACAAAACACTGCCCTGAGCCAACTAAATTTCTGGTTGAAAAGCTTTAAAACTCCCCCCCGACATTCCACGATTATCGCATGTGCGCACGCACGCACACACATACATACACACACACACACACACACACACGCACACGCACACACACACACGCACACACACACACACAATTACAGATACACATATCACCCCCAGCCTGTCCTACAGTCAGAATCATCTGTTGCAAAGACGTCTCAGGGAAGGAATAGATCGATGAGCAACCCTTTACCTACACAACTCATACACCTATACACTCCCCTGCCCATACTCACTCCCAGATTGCCAACAATTGTACACACAACACTGCCCTGAGCCAACTAAATTTCTGGTTGAAAAGCTTTAAAACTCCCCCCCGACATTCCACGATTATCGCATGTGCGCACGCACTCACGCACACACATACACACACACACACACACACACGCACAAACAGGCAACCCCGCTCTAACAATCTGCGACAAGTTTAAGGATGGGCAGGACAGAGCCTCGCCACAGCATCCCATTCCATACGCGCACACTATTTTATCCCACCTCTGAGATTCCCCACATCAGCACCACCTCGAATGCAGTTTTATATTGAAGTAAATTTATTAAAATCAAAACCGGCGTCCCATCGACACAACATCACCAGTCTATACCCCCCTCCCCCCCCTCGTTTCCCTTGATGTATTGGTAGCCAAACCAATACAGCTCCCACAACCACCTGTCCACACCTACCAACCACAGATACATGCGCACACTTTCTGGATATCCAAGTCACCAATATTGTAATTCTCTTAGGAAATGCCCAACTTCCAATCAGAACGCCACCCACAGTAATTAATTGACACCAATTTCTACTCACGCAGAGACAAAATAAAAATTTACACTGAAACTAATACCCACAACACCACTATCACCACCGTCATCACTATATCCTCAACGCACACGCAACGAATTCAACTGGCGCAGCATCGATTGGCATACAACCCCTTTCCACACACACATACACACAAGGTATCACTAAATTCATATATTGGCATTCCTTTCTTGCATCCTCCCCCCTCTAAACCTTCCTGGTCCCTCACACCAGTTCTGCTGTTTACATGTGTGTTCGTGTGCGTGTTTGTCTCTCTCGTCGTCGTCGTCTCTCTCTCTCTCTCTCTCTCTCTCTCTCTCTCTCTCTCTCTCTCTCTCTCTCTCTCTCTCTCTCTCTCTCTCCGTCCGTGTGTATGCGTGTACATGCATGTATCGATACATATTTCTTTATACGAAGCTCCATTTGACTATGTTCTTTCCTTCGAGGGAGGCTCTCACCTCTCCAGCGGGCTGGGCCTTCCAGAGGAGGAGGCGGAGGCGTGAGGGGAGCCGGTGGAGTAGCGCGCCGGGTACTTCCCCCGGCTGGAGTGGCGGTGCGGCGAGGAGAGCCGCATTTGCATGAGGCTGGTAGAGAGGGGAGAGCGCGCGGAGATGGTGGTGAGGGAGGACGAGCGTTCCCGCGAGCTGCTCCCTTCCCACGCCTCCGCCTCGCTCACCAGCGACTGGTTCTGTGGGGTGCCTGATGGCGTGTCATTGGGGAGGTAAAACTCCCAGTGGGTGTGGAGAGGAGGGGTGGTGGCGCTACGTCGGGAGTCAGCCACGGAGGAGGTCTGCAGGGAGGGGGAAGGGGAGGCGTAGTCGCGGCTGCTCGCGACGGAGGAGGCGGGACCCGCGCCGCGGTAAGGTGAAGCAAATGCCATCCTTCACTCCCCCTCCGCCACAAACACGCACACACACACACACACACACACACGCAGTCACCTCCTGCTTCTGATCCTGCCTTCCAGCTACCTCAGCAAGCCGCCATCCAGCGATCTTTCTCTCTCTATGTTTTCTTCCTTGTGTTGTGTTTTCACAGAAAACGGCCGTCTTGAGTTGAGGAGTCTGCGTGCGTTGCCACCTCTCAGCCCACCTGCTGCAGCCTGTACCGTGCCTCGCTGATACTTGCTGTAGCTGAGACGGTAATACTGGTTGCCGGGGGAGAGTACCTGCTGCCTGTGCAACAAGAAAGGGTAGAGCATACACAAGTTCAAAATAAAGACTGTAATCAAGTCCTATATAGTGCGTCAGTCAAACTGCTTGCCGTCGTCGGTCGCTCCTCCGCGGGGGGCATTGGCTGGCTTCGGGGTCTTGAGGATGATTAAATTAGGCCAAGGAGCGTGACTGGGTCTATTAGGAATGATGAGCGGGCGGTGTGTGGTGTGTGTGTTGGGAGGGCGCGGGAAGTCGCGAGAGAGGGTGAGGGGAGATGAGTGAGAGTGGAGAGTGAGACGTACCGGCGGTGGTACGTATATGCGAGGGTTTCGCCGGGGTGGGCCGCCACAACGTAGGTAGGGGTAGGGACTCGGCGGACTCTTATACCCCTTTACAACGCCAGGCGGTGGAAGTGGCGAGTGTCAGCGGATATTCCACGACTCTATCGATGATTACAACAGGGTGCCGAGGTGTTGCTATCTTATCCTCTCAAAATAATGGGCGATGTCAGTGGATGGCTGTCACGAAAGATGGGCGACGAAGACCGTTGCGCGCGCGTTGAACAGGCGATGACTAAAAACTACAGCACCAGCTGTAGCAGGTCACTGCTAGTACAGGTACCTGTACGAGGTAGTGCTGCAGTACTCTTAAATATTGACAGCGCATATCATCACATGATGATATGATGTACTGGGTACCCGTACCGGCGTATTTTTTGCTTACAAGAAGAACCAGATGAGCACGGACAGGGAAAGTGGGAGGGGAAACAAGAGGGCAAGAGTGACAAGAGGATCACGGAAACCTACGGAAACCCGTACCGGCGTCGAGTAGATAAATCATATATGTGGTGGTCAGATTGATATAGCAGATTGAGGTTAAGATTTCTTTTTGCTTGGTGGCCTCCACTGCTTTTTCTTGTAAGAAACTGATAAATTTCACTGGGGGCGAGAATATTCGGGCGTTGCCGGCAAATTCGAATTTGCCACAACGTTACAAATTCTAACCGCTAGATATACAAATTCTAACCGCTAGATTGCTACGCATGTCACAGTGGTAAAACACGGACAAGCGTTACCCCTATATATGACGCCCCGACACACACAGGTCGTCCACCTTCTGCCTTTGCGCGAGCACAACTCACGCAGCGGCATCTAGACTCTACCAGTCTAGCAAGTAGCAAGGCGAAGATCTCTACTAGCACACGGTGTTTGTGGCGGTTAGCCTCTGAAAGCTAAACGCTAGCACAAATCTGTTCTAGTCTGTCTAGTTAGTCGTTGCAAGATGGCAAAATGATGTTGTCGAGAGGCAATGGTGAAAGATGTTTCACTGCTGTACTTAGGCAGTAGATGTTGTAAGTGAACAAAGGAATTGTTTAAAGGTTCTGTCACCTCCCTCTACTGCACTGGGCTTAAATAGGTTTCAGCCCAGACTGGTTACGCCTGTAAGCTACGCTTACGTGTCAGGCGTTAGTGCTGTCTAACCGTCGTCATCTGTCGTGAGACGCGGCCTGCCTAGCATTGGGTTTCACGACGCGGCTCCTTCTGCATCGAAGAGCTCGTTCTGGCGCGTCATCTGGCTAGTTAGATTAATTATGCATATATGTACGTACCGGGAGGTACTGGTCGTACTATAGCATCAGCACCATTACAATATTGCAGTAGCGACGTACCCACGAGTATGCGTCCGTCCTGTGGAAAAGCACGAATTGGAATCCGTAACGAGTACCTGTACAATGTCCTGTAATGTACTGTTGCAGGACTGTACTCGTCACACTCGTACCCTCCCCCTCTTGACAGATCAATGAGGCCGCCGCGAGGCAGACCTCCGTGGTTCTTGGCTCCTTTACTGAAGAAATTACTGGGACTCAGGAATGCGCGCTGGGTGAGCGTGCATGAAGTCAATGTACGTTTGAGTCTTGGCAAACTTGCGCCATTGGGGCGTCTCCAAGAATTCTTGTAACGCAATTGTCCGGTGTACCTCGTTCAACCGGTGCCAGACAGGTGGAATGTCGTCATCACTGAAGTGCGTCATGAAGAGCAAATATTTGCCTCGTCGCCCAGGTAGCGACTTGATGCACACAGCGGAGATGTGCGAGATGTAAAACTCCTCGTCGTCTCCTTCAGGTACAGTCACCGGGACAGCTGGTCGTAGCGGAGCGGTAGAGCAGGGTCTCAAGTTATTAACGTGGAACACAGGATGTAAGCGTACTGTCGTTGGAAGTTTCAACCTGTAACTGTGTTTTCCAATCTGCTCCTCCACTGAAAAAGGTCCAAGCTGTCTGTCTCTGAGTTTCCGGTTCGGTTGTCCTCTCAGAAAAAGGTTTGCCGTGACGACTGACACCTTGTCTCCTTTAGCAAAGTGTGGCGTTGTAGACGGTTCTGTGCGCGCCTGCATCTCGTCTTTGTGTAGTTGTAACACTGAGCGTACCAGGGTGTGTACTTCCTGTAGTAATCTTAACCGATATGTTGCGTCTTGTGAAACTGGAATCGACGGTCGCATGCTGAACAGTAGGTCAGGGGGCTCCTCAGGAGAGAACCCAAAGTTAGCCTCGAACGGTGTGTGCTCAATTCCAAGTGCACGCGAAGCGTTGTACGCAAACTCCACTTGCGGTAGAAGTGTCGACCAATCAGAGCCATCATAGCAACAGAAGCGACGAAGAAGCTGCTGAAACGTGTTGTTCACTCGCTCTGTTAAGCCGTCTGTTTCTGGGTGTCGGCTAGAAGACATGTTCAGACGCGTTCCAAGACGTCTCCAGAGTGTCTGCCAGAAAGCGCTGACAAATTTCGGGTCGCGGTCGCTGATCAGCACACGGGGTAGTCCATGTAAGCGGTAGACTCCCTGTAAAACTAAAGTGGCAGTTTCTTCGGCAGTAATCGACTCTGTACATGGCAGAAAATGGGCCATTCGAGTTAGATGGTCTACTACAATCAGCACACTGTTAAAGCCGTTGCTTTCATGCAAGTGTGTAAGGTAGTCAAGACCAACTGTATGCCACGGTCTGGGTGGAACAGGTAATGGGTAAAGAGTCGCAGCCATCTGCGGTCGAATCTTCGCTCGTCGACACACGACGCAGCGTTCACAAAAACCTTTCACGTCTTGGCGGATTCGTTTCCACCAGAATCTGTCGAGTGCTTTAGCAAGAGTACTAGCAACTCCTCTGTGACCAGCTGACGAACTTTCGTGCAGCTCTATGATCAATCTCAGTCGGAGCTCGGAGTTCTGTGGTATACAGAGGCGATTGAGGCGCCAAAAATATCCGTCTTTGGCTTCTATCCGACTGTCTTTTGTCCACTCACCCTCGTCCCCATAAAACGAATCTTGTGAGAACCCCTCGCGAATGAGATCAGCGAACTCAGGGCTCAGCTGCAGCGCATTAATAGTCAGTGAATTTAACTGTGCGTCTTCAAACAACAGCTGGGACTTCCGTCGTAATTCTTGATCTGACGGAACCTCGCCATCCCAAAATAAGGGTACTGTGGCCTGAGGTACGAAGTCTGGACGCCGGCTTAACGGGTCAGCTTCGTTCATAGCTCACAAAACGGTTGCAAATCCCGCAGGTATCTTGCTTGCCGCTTGTTCAGCCTGTTGTTCGGTTGCCTGAGCAGATGTCGCAGTGTGTCGTGGTTTGTTACGACAAGGAACTTAGAACCGCCTTCAAGATAACACCTCCAATGCTTGACAGCTTCGCATACGGCCAAAGCTTCTAAGTCGTACGCAGAGTAAGTGTTACCACGCTCAGCTGGATTTAGCTTACGCGCCCAGTAAGAGACTGGTTGAAGACCTCCTCCTTGGTCTTGCAACAGGACTGCTGCAATCCCAACTGTTGAAGCATCTGTAGCCACGGTGAACGTCGCGTCCGAGCCGACCTCCGGAAGGATCAGGCATGGCGCGGAAATGAGCCGTAACTTGAGAGTCTCGAAGGCTTCCAAACAGGCAGGCGTCAGCGTAACCTTCTGTGGCTGGGACTTCCGCAGTAAGTCCGTCAATGGAGCCGTAAGGTCGCTAAAGTGGTGTATAAATCTGGCATAGAAGTTGCAGAACTGTACGAAACTGCGAACCTCCTTCTGCGTCTTGGGCACTGGCCAGTCTGCAACGGCCTCGACTTTCTTTGTAGAAACCGAAATTTTACCGGCTGACACAGTGTAGCCCAGGTATTCCATCTGTTGTAATCCGAAGAAGCATTTCTTAAGGCGTAATTTTAGCCCTTCCTCCTTGAATCGTTGCAGCACTAGACGTAGGTGCTCCCTGTGCTCCTCCAGTGTTCGACTGTAAATGCAGACGTCATCCAGGTAGACTGTCACGAACTTATGTAAAAAGTCGCGAAGAATGTCGTTCATCATCCTCTGAAATGTAGCTGGTGCGTTGCACAGCCCAAACGGCATGGCGACCCATTCCATTAAGCCATCAGGGGTCTGAAAAGCCGTCTTGTGAACGTCCTGGTCACGCACTCGAACTTGCCAGAATCCTGAGGCGAGGTCGAGGTGTGTATAGAAATTCGCGTCTTTAAGTTCGTCCAGTGTATCGTCCACTCTTGGAAGTGGGTAGGCGTCTTTACGCGTAACCTTGTTAAGGCCACGGTAGTCAATGCACATACGTAGCGAGCCATCAGCTTTTCGCACAAAAAGAATTGGCGAGCCAAACTCACTGTAGCTGGGACGGACCAGACCAGCTTCCACTGCGTCCTTGAGCTGTCGATTAAGCTCAACGCGCTCTGCAGGTGATAATCTGTTCAACCGTTGGCGTCGCATCGGTCCAGTTGTTTCAATGGGATGATCCCACTGTCGGCTTACAGGTGGAGAGTCGACAGGTTGCAGTAACTCCGGGAAGTCATCGAAGAGTAACGACCGGAAGTTGTCACGTTGTTCTGCACTTAGCTCCTCTCCAGTGTGAAAGTCTGTCGGTTGTTTAGCGGCTGATGTAAGTTCAATGACGTAAAAATCAGCATGACGTCCCCTGCTACGGCGCGTCTTGCGCATGAGCTTCTGAGCTTTCGTAGACGACAGGAGTAAACACTCAGGGCGTCGTTCCTCGAGGGTAGTCTCCACAGCTATGCCGTCCATTAGTGTAAAAATTCTGGTTGTACCAAACTCTAAAGAGGCATGTTCGTCATCAAGCCATGGTAAACCCAGGATTAAATTAGCTGTGCGTAAATCACGTAAGACGTAAAAAGTCCGGTGAAATTCGTGGCGAGCCAGCTCAAAAGTGACGTCACCGACTGTCGTAGAAGTCACTCGATGTCCGTTAGCGAGTCGAACTGGAGTCTTACTTGCAGACTTCCGAGTCTGTAAAGCAAAGCGTCGTACAAAGTCCTCTGACACAAAATCAAGCGTCGCAGCGCAGTCCACTAATCCAAAAATTTGGTGTCCGCCATCATGAGTTTTCACAGTCAGCTCAGTTCGAATTAACGGGCGAGCTTCTGTGAGGTCAGTCAGTAGAGCTGCAGCTGGCGAAGAAAATTGTCGCAGCGTAGCGATGGACGGTTCTGCGTCATCTGAAGGTACAGGCACCGAGTTGGGTTGATCAGGTGCTGTAGGTTATGGTGAGTCGTTAAACGCACAATCTGCGTCGACTAACCACAGCTGTACATGCCAAGGAGATGGAGCAACCACCTCCTGTTGCGCTGGGTTTTCCAGTGACTGACGAGTAAAAAGCTGAGTTCTCGCTGGGAATTCTTGGTAGAGTTTCCAGTGCTTAGTCACTTGAGTAAATTTTGCCCACTTCGGTAGTACAAATACAGCCATCGTAGATGTCGGAGATGTTCGACGACAATCCTCAAAATGCTGCGCAATCTGCTCAGCTAATTCCCAGGGTGGGTTGATGAATACCCTCTCTTCTGTCAAATCTCTGTCTAGAATCGAGTCACTCGGCGAACAGTAAGGTAAATCACCGTGCGAGTTAAGACCTTCATCATCAGCACATCCCTCCAATGTGAAGTTGAATCGTGCATGCAGAGGGTCAAAGACTGAGTCAACCAGTTTCCAATCAATTGAACGTCTGGTTACAGTTTTACGACTATGTCTCTGCTTAGTCTGACGTCGACGACCTGCCATGAAATTGAAATTGAAATTGAAATTGTTTACAACATGTACCGTATGCGCCGGTTTGTCACCAAAAGCCGGATGCGTCGGCTGTTGTCTCTGGGCCCTCCCAACTATGCCATACACGGAACTTACAAGTTAGGGCTAGACCGTTAACCACCTAATCCAACCTCTCCAATGTGGGTCGGGGGTTTTACCCCCCCCCCCGGGGAGGTGTGCAAGTAGAGGCGAAGGTTGCGTGTAGTTAGGGTCGTGCGAGGGGGCAATGTGCGGATGCGCGGCGGGAGGTCGTGCGGGACTTGATGCGGTATATGAGTAGGAGGTGATGCAGCCATTGGACAGTATGCGTGTGGAGTTGTGCAAGAATGCGAGACGTGTCGAGGTGTGCTTTGGAGACGAGTTTATCAGGCTGGTCGGTGCGGGCGGTGAGAAGGGAGGTGAGACTCGTGATGGTGGAGGAGTGCGGTGTACCTGTGCGGCTCATGACGATGGGGAGGATGTCAACCACTGTGCCTGGCCAGTGGCTTCTGATGGCGTTTGCAAGGGGTGTGTATTTGGATCGTATGAGGTCGGCTGTGTGGGAGAGGTTGTTGTCTGTGCAGTACTTCCATTCCCCAATCTGAATCTTTTTTATGGATGCGTAACGTCGGCGACCGTTGGAGTGACCAACGAATCGGGGTTCGAGGATGCGGATGAAGTCAGGTTTGTGTGCAGGGGGACGAAGCAGGGGGGGGAGAATCTCAGGGGGGAGGACGGCGGGGCATGAGGTTAGGGAGTCAGGCGAGAGACTCTCGTCAGCAGCGGCAAGTCGGGTGGGCATGTGGGTGGGGTGAGGTGGGTGGCAGTCAAGCGTATTGTGGGCAGGGGTGGGGGATGCAAAGGGTTTTATGGGTTTGTTACCAAAGTCTGCGGTGATGGTTTCCCAACGGCCTCCGTTGTGGCGTTCCAGTAGGGAGAGTAGGAGTTGCAGAGCGCTGTTGTGTCGGTCCTGTCTTAGACCAGACATAGAGGGGCAGTTACCGGCCATGTGGCCGTTGCTAGTGAATTGGCCACATAGGGGGCAGCGCAGGGTGGGGTTGTGAGGAAGTAGGCGGGTGTTGTGGACGCCCCACGTGAATTCTTGTTTGTGTGTGAACTGGATATTTGTGAGGGTTGAGTGTTTTTTGTGGTAAGAGAAATCGGCGCCGTCCTTCGCGGCGCGGGCGAGGAGGGCTCCGTGTTTGGTTGTCTGCGAGAGAGGGGTGTGTGTGTGTCTTGTACTGTAGGTGTGTGCGTCGGTTTTGAGGTTGGTGTATCTGTAGGGTATGGGGTCTCCTAGGGTCTGTGGAATGAGGGTGTATGGCCTGGTCCAATGACCTATCGTGACCTCTGAACCTGTGGTGTCTGTAGTGTCGGGTGGGTGACCATCCGCGACGAGGTTGGCGAGGGTGTCTGCGAGGTCGTTGCCTAGGGAATGGTTGTGGGCTTTGATTTTGCCGAGGTGTGTGCGGATGCCTGCGTCGCAGCGGGTTTTAAGGGTGTGTATGATGGATGAGAGGGTGTCGCGGTGAATGTTGTGGCGGTAAGCGGAAGGGCAGTTTAAGTAACCTTGTATGAGGCGGAGGGAGCACGCACTGTCTGTGAGGAGGTGGGTGCGGCCAAGTTGGAGGCCTATATCTATGCCAGCTAATTCAGCGCGATTTATTGTATGTGAGGGAGGGGTAGAGGTCACCATGATTTTGATTTTGGTGTCCGAGGCGGGGTGGGTAGCTGCTGCTCCGAGGGGGGACGAGCGTCCTTTTTTCGAGCCGTCTGTGTATACAAAGTCCTGCCAGTTCCAAGCAGGGGTGCCTCTGGTGGGGGGGTACGTTAGATGCACGCGGTTCGGGAGGGGGTATGTGAGGGGGTGAGTTGGGTTTGGGGGGCGGTGGTATATACCCGCTGAGTGGGGTGAGTAGGTGCTAAAGAGGTGTGGAGGAGGGGGGGTGATGATGGGGTTGGGGAGGTGAGTGTCGTAGATAGATTCGAGAGTGTTGTGAAGTGCGGTCATGGTTGTGGGTAATGGGAGGGTGGAGAGTGCGAGGGGGTTGGCGACGAGGTATATGTCGACCATCCATCGTGTGCCGAATGGGGTAGGGGTGGGGTTGCCAGTGTGTTGGTCGGGGGGTAGGAAGGTGTTTGCGTCATTGGGGAGGGTGTAAAGGTGGTGGGTGTATGGGGAGTTGATGTATTTGGAGTGGCGGTAGGGTGTGTGTTCCCATCGGGGGAGGATGAGGATGGTTGCGCTGGGTGTGTGAGGGGCTGTGAGGTGTGCGCTGGTGATTGCGTGTTCCATGGCTCGTCTCATGCATTCGTGGTCGTATTCGGGGTTGGCTATGTTGGTGCCTTGCCAGGTGTGCGGGGCATTGCCGCCGAGAGACGACCTGCCACTAGTGTTACATGTGTCGCGACTGTAGTCGATGGAGATGCCGAAGGTGTTTCGACGACCTCTGTCGCTAACATTGTCTCAGAATGAACAGTAGATGTAGCCGGCTGCTCCAGTTCATTTGTAGAACAGCCTTGCCACCATCATTGCTTCTTAGGTTCCATCGGTGCCTTGCCCTTGAACTCCGGGCATTGGAACAGTCGGTGTCCCTTCTTGTGGCACTTGAAGCAGAGTCCTTCGTCCATGTGTCGCTTACGCTCCTCAGCTGTCATCGCATTTGCGAGTGTGTTAAAATCTTCGCGGCGTGATGTTTGACCACGTCCGCCATTGTTGCCACCACGACCACCATTGTTGCCACCACCACGTCCACGTCCGCGGCCACGACCACGGCCACCTCTATTACGTTTCCAGACGTTAGAGGCTTCCTCGAGAGGGTCATCAAAGTTGCGCTTGCGTGTAGGCTGGGCAGATGGACCAGCAGCAGACCTCGCATTGCTGAGTTCCGGCGAGTCTGTCACGACGTCATTCAAAAAGTTTTGCAGCTCCACCAGCGTAATCTGGTATCCCTTCTAAGCTCGGTGTGATTTAGCCTGATTCTTGAGCGAAGTGTTCGCTAGGCCAATAATGAAGCGTACACACTGTACACTAGCTGTCAAATGTTCTCGAGACCGACGTAAGTAGTCGTTGTACTGCTTAGTGTAGACCGCGTAACTCATCGTGTTGCTCTGCGTAAAGCTTAGCAAAGCGTTAATTGCGTCGTCCTTGATGTTCGGAAGAAACATTGACTTGCGTAACTCCGTAACAAGCTCGTCGTACGTAGCTGGAATTGGAGGCTGAGTTTTCCGGTTCAACCACCACCCATTCAGATGTCCAGCAAACTGTGAAGTAACCCAGATAACTGAGTCGTACGAGTCAGCCGTAATCCCAAGCATGAGAAAACGCTGAGGCTATGCTTCAAGCCAATCCTCCGGTACATGAGGTACTTGACCATTCTGATACGGCGAATTAATTGCTGCCTTACGCTGAGTCTCCGTGAGGGTCACAGGTAGTCCAGCCAAGTTGTGGGTAGGCATAGGCATTCCCACTCGTAAATCCGTAGGTCCTTCACCAGTCAGTCGATTGATGTGTCCACGAATCAGCAGCCAGACAGAACCAGAGTCGACCGTTGTAAACCGGGAGTACATGTGGAACTGTCTCGGGATAGACGCGTCATCAAACAAGACTGGAGCGTGTTGAACAACAGCTCGATAAAAGAGTTCCCACTGAGTCACGTAGCCAAAGTGAAGTAACTCACTCTTGTGCTTCTCAGCACGAAGTAATCCCTTCTGAGCGGGCGTAAGTGTCAGACCGTCGATGTTGATGGTTTCCGGGACGACGTAAGTGCCATCCGGATTAACTGTCGACTGTGCTAAAACAGCCTGTTCAACTTGAGCAGGTGTGCGTAAGTTGTTCGTAGCAAACAGGACTGGAATAGATGCTGAGTACACGTAGACAAGCTGTCGTCCTTGAGGTAGCGTAATGTTAACAATTTCACCACTCAACAGCGTCAAATCATCCGGTGTCAAAACAAGACCGGTCTCCTCGTGTAACTCGCGAACAGCAGCGTCGACATGCTCTTCGTTAGGTAAGACAGAGCCAGCTGGGAACCAAGTTTTACCAGAACGAGGCTCACGCTGTAACACCAACTTCAAGTCCGACGGTTTAGTTCCTCCAACGTGAATTACCAACACCACGTAATGTCTGGGTCCTAGAGAAGCCATCTCAACTCAGTCAAGCAACGTCGAGCGAATCAACGAGCAACGAAAGCGTGCGTCGACCAAAGAGCTCCGAAACCAGTGTGGCGGTTAGCCTCTGAAAGCTAAACGCTAGCACAAATCTGTTCTAGTTTGTCTAGTTCTGTCGTTGCAAGATGGCAAAATGATGTTGTCGAGAGGCGATGGTGAAAGATGTTTCACTTCTGTACTTAGGCAGTAGATGTTGTAAGTGAACAAAGGAATTGTTTAAAGGTTCTGTCACCTCCCTCTACTGCACTGGGCTTAAATAGGTTTCAGCCCAGACTGGTTACGCCTGTAAGCTACGCTTACGTGTCAGGCGTTAGTGTTGTCTAACCGTCGTCATCTGTCGTGAGACGCGGCCTGCCTAGCATTGGGTTTCACGACGCGGCTCCTTGTGCATCGAAGAGCTCGTTCTGGCGCGTCATCTGGCTAGTTAGATTAATTATGCATATCTGTACGTACCGGGAGGTACTGGTCGTACTGTAGCATCAGCACCATTACAATATTGCAGTAGCGACGTACCCACGAGTATACGTCCGTCCTGTGGAAAAGCACGAATTGGAATCCGTAACGAGTACATGTACAATGTCCTGCAATGTACTGTTGCAGGACTGTACTCGTCACATGTTACTACTATCGAACCAACTCACACAATAATTACAACATACAATCTACCAAAACACATGTACCCTACTAAGGCTAGGAATAAGCCATCAATACGTCGTTGATATTATCATCATCAACCCCCGATGTTGGTGCCATCAATGTGCTAGGTTGTAGTGACATCGACATCGATACGATGACAAAAGTGCTAAAATCAATGCCATCAATTATCAAAACATTTAGAAAACATTTATTGTCAAAGCCCGGTATGTTGATATATCGTCCCGATATCGATACATCGGCGATGATATCGGCTTAATCTGCCATCGATGTCGACATCCCAAAATATTAACCCCATCAACATCGACCATCCGAGATATCAATCCCATCAACATCGACGTTTAAAAATATCACTACCATCGACATCGACAAAGGCGCCCGCCGGCGGCCCCGGAGAGGGGTGCGCTCGCAGGCCCATCGGCACCTACCTCTACCTCCACGCGGTGGGCGTTGGTAACCTTGTAGCCGTGAGAGGCTTGGCACGGTAGGGGGCTAAACGAGGCACCGGTAGCTACGATCCGCGGGATCAGCTGCTGCCGGGAAGCCATGTACGGAGGGATTTGGAAAATCATAATATCCGTACACCAACTCTAAGATCTCCGGTTCGGCCCATGCGATATGTTTTTTCGCTACCGAATACTCCTCAAATACCGTTCTATTTGGAAGGATGGGGCATGTATTTGTGAAATATTTTTGGCGAGGAGGGTACGGACGGATCAGCGGCGGGTTGAGGGTGTTGGAGCTAGCGGCGGGCAGCCGGGAAGCAGCGCCAAGGAATGGCGCTCGCTACACGTCGACCGGCTTGTTGACGTCGAGCTTACCCAAGGGGGGGCAGAACGACACCAACAACTAGGAGGATTGTCGCGACGGGAGGAGCGGCGTTGTCTAGCGGCGGGGTTCTCCTCCGGATAAACCGCCGCCGGAAAACATGTGCGGAGGGTTTGAATAATTTTCGCACCCCCGCGGCCTTTTTGGATCCGGCAATGGTGACTATGCCCTACCACATCGCTACCCATTATCGACAGGCACACCTAGTATTAGAGAGTGCGAGCCCGGGTTAGCGCGGAGGCTCGAAACAAGGGTGCTTGATGGATGCGCGATCGGTGGGTGGAGGGTACGGCCGATGGCTGATTTTCTAGACATATACCCGGGTAGTGGATAGACAAACGCCGGGGAAGTGGCCGGGAAACCTTTTAACCAAAATCAGCATGAGGCGTCTTTCAATGCGCATCCATAAGCAGCAAGTGCATCATTTAATTTCCATGGTCATCCAACAGTTGTAGCATCACTCTCACGCGTATTCGTATGCCCCATGCTGGGCAACTCATTCATGGTTTTGCATACGGTTGGGTTCCCACCAAGTGGTTGGAAATATGTTGCAGCATTTCACATAGGCAAGATCCACTGCCAAGAGGTCGATACTTTTGGGATAAAATGTGGAAGCTAGATGTGGAGTCATGACTTTTCCGGCAATTGGATGGCAATGGGATGGACTGCGAGGCGATGCAGTGTGAAAATCACAAAATCTTTCTCCAAAATGTACTTTAAGATTCCTTGTTTTGCACAATCGACTTATTTTAGTATGTTGGGCTTTCTTGTCAGTGAACACGCAATACATGCACAAAAGTCCCAATGTGCTCAAGATGTATACTCAACTCACTGTTGAGGTCGTTGAGTCGCGCCATTGCCGAAGTTTATTGTGTATATGTTGATGGTAATAGTGTAAAGTAATGCAAATCGGAATTTCAGATTCTGCCTTGGAAGGCGGACAGTATTTTGTCAAAAGTGTTTTTTTCATGTCAATAAATGTCCATATGTGCCATCTTGTTAGAGCATGATTTTCAAGCCACACATAGTTGTGAGTGTTGGCAACAACTTGTAAATAAGATTTTCAATATTAACAAAATCTTAGGTAAGTAATAGGGTTAACTGCAAAAGGTGCACAATAGACTAATGTGGCGGTTAGCCTTCTGTGGCGAACTGCTAGCACAAATCAGTTCTAATATGTTCAGTTATGTCCTTGCCCGATTTCAAAGTGACAGTGCATATGGGAGATGATGAGAGGATGTTTCACTGCTTGTACTTTCGGAGTATATGTTGTAATTGAACAAAGGAATTGTTAAATGGTTTTGTCACCTCCCTCTACTGCACTGGGCTTAAATAGCTTTCTGCCCAAATAGTTTACGCATGCTTGTCTCGCTTACGTGGCAGGCGTTAGGGCTTTCCAACTGTCGTCAACAGTCTAGCGACGCGGCTCGACTAGCATAGAGAATCACGACGCGGCTCATTCTTCATCGGAAACCTCGCTTAGGCGCGTCATCGGGCTAGTTAGGTTAAATGTGTGTACATGTACGTACCGGGAGGTATTGGTCGTACAGCATGCATCAAAACCCTTGCTAATATTGCAGTAGCGGCGTACCCACGTTGTACGTCCATCCGATGGAAAAGCACGAATTGGAATCAGTAACGAGTACTTGTACAATGTCATGTAATGTACTGTTGCATGAATGTACTCGTCACACTCGTACCCTCCCCCTTTTGAGAGATCTGTGAGGCCGCCGCGAGGCAGACCTCCGTGGTCTAAGCTCCTTTACTGAAGCAGTTATTGGGACTCATGAATGCGCGCTGGGTGAGCGTGCATGAAGTCGATGTATGCCTGAGTCTTGGCAAACTTGCGCCATTGGGGCGTTTCCAAGAAATCTTGTAATGCCATTGTTAGTGTATCTCGTTCAAACGGTGCCAGACATGTGGAATGTCGTCATCACGGAAGTGCGTCATGAAGAGCAAATATTTGCCTCGCCGTCCAAGTAGCGACTTAATGCACACAGCAAAGATGTGCGAGACGTCAAACTCCTCGTCGTCTCATTTAGGAACAATCACCGGGACAGTTGCTGGTCGTAGTGGAACGGTAGAGCATGGTCGTAAATTGTTCACATGGAACACATGATGTAAGCGTACTGTCGCTTGAAGTTTCAATCTATCACTGTGTTTCCCAATCTGCTCCTCCATTGTAAAGGGTCCAAGCCGTCTATCTCTGAGTTTCATGTTAGGCTGTCCACGTAGAAAAAGGTTTGCTGTGACGACTGACACCTTGTCTCCTTTGACGAAGTGTGGCGCTGTAGACGGCTTTGTGCGCGCTTGCATCTCGTCCTTGTGTAGCTGTAACACAGAGCGTACCAGAGTATGTATTTCTTGTAACAATCGTAACAACTATGTTGCGTCTTGCGAAACTGGAATTGACGGTCGCATGCTAAACATAAGGTCTGGAGGCTCCTCAGGAATGAATCTAAAATTAGCCTCAAACGGGGTGTGTTCAATTCCGAGTGCACGAGAGGCGTTGTACGCAAATTCCACTTGTGGTAGTAGAGTCGTCCAATCAGAGCCGTCATAGCAGCAAAAGCAACGAAGAAGTTGCTGAAATGTGATGTTCACTCGCTTTGCCAGTCCGTTTGTCTCAGGGTGTCGACTGGAAGACATGTTTAAGCGCGTTCCGAGGCGTCGCCAAAGTGTCTGCCAGAAGCCACTGACGAATTTCGGGTCGCGATCACTGACCAGCACACGGGGTAGTCCATGTAATCGGTAGACTCCTTGTAAAACTAAAGTTGTGGTTTCTTCGGCTGTAACAGTCTCTGTACACGGCAGAAAATGGGCCATTCGAGTTAGATGGTCTACTACAATCAGCACACTATTAAAGCCATTGCTTTCATGCAAGTGTGTCAAGTAGTCAAGACCAACTGTGTGCCACGGTCTGGGTGGAACAGGCAATGGGTAAAGAGTCGCAGCCATCTGCGGTCGAATCTTTGCTCGTCGACATACGACGCAGCGCTCACAAGAATCTTTCACATCTTGGCGAAGTCGTTTCCACCAGAATCTGTCGAGTGCTTTGGCAAGAGTGCTAGCAACTCCTCTGTGACCGGCTTACGAACTTGCGTGCGGCTCTGTGATCAATCTCAGTCGGAGCTCGGAGTTCTGTGGAATACAGAGGCGATCGAGGCGCCAAAAATATCCATCTCTGGCTTCAATCCGGCTGTCTTTCGTCCACTCACCCTCGTCCCCATAAAACGGGTCTTGGGAGTACCCCTCGCGAATGAGATCAGCGAACTCAAGGCTCAGCGGCAACGCGTTGAGAGTCATTATGTTTTACTGTGCGTCTTCAAACAGTTGGTGGGACTTCCGTCGTAATTCTCGATTTGACGGAACCTCGCCATCCCAAAATAATGGAACAGTGGCCTGAGGTACGAAGTCTGGACGCCGGCTTAACGGGTCAGCTTCATTCAGAGCTCCCTTGCGATATGCAAGTGTCATCGAGCCCACAAACGGTTGCAAATCCCGCAGGTATCTTGCTTGCCGCTTGTTCAGCCTGTTGTTCGGTTGCCTGAGTAGATGTCCCAGTGTGTCGTGGTATGTTACGACAAGGAACTTAGAGCACCCTTCAAGATAGCACCTCCAATGACAATATGTTCAACCGCTGACGTTTCATCGGGCCAGTTGTTTCAATGGGATGATCCCACTGTCGGCTTACATGTGGAGAGTTCACAGGTTGCAGTAACTCCTGGAAGTCATCGTAGAGTAACGACCGGAAGTTGACACGCTGGTTTGTTGTTAGCCCCTCTCCAGTGTGAAATTCAGTTGGTTGGTCGGCTGCTGGCGTAAGTTCAATTACGAAAAAATCAGCATTACGTCCTCTGCTGCGGCGCGTCTTGCGCACAAGTTTCTGAACTTTGGTAGAGGACATCACGAGACATACAGGACGTCGGTCCTCGAGTTGAGTCTCCACTGATGTGCCGTCCATCAAAGTAAACACTCGGGCAGAACCAAACTGTAAAGAGGAATGTTCGTCGTCAAGCCATGGTAAACTTAGGATTAAATCAGCAGCACGTAAATCATGTAAGACGTAAAAAGTCCGTTGAAATTCGTATTGAGCCAGCTCAAAAGTAACATCACCGACTGTCGAAGAAGTCACACGCTGTCCGTTGGCGACTCGAACATGAGTCTTAGTTAAAGACTTTCGAGTATGTAAAGCAAAGCGTCGTACGAAGTCCTCAGAAACGAAGTCAAGAGTCGCTGCGCAATCTACCAAACCAGAAATTTGGTGTCCACCATCAGAATTTTTCACTGTAAGCTCGGTTCGAATTAACGGATGAGCTTCCGTGAGGTCAGTCATTAGAGCTATAGCTGGCGGAGAAAAATGTTGGAGCGTAGCGATGGACTCTTCCGTGTCGATAGGAGGTACGGGTACCGAGATGGGTTGGTAAGGTTATGTAGGCGAAACCGTGTCGTAAAACGCGCAATCAGCGTCAACTAACCACAGTTGTACGTGCCAAGGAGTTGGAGCAACCACCTCTTGTTGAGCTAGGTTCTCCAGTGACTAGCGAGTAAAAAGCTGTGTCCGAGCTGGGAAATCATGGTAGAGTTTCCAGTGTTTAGTCATTGAAGCAAATTTTGCCCATTTCGGTAGAACAAAAACAGCCATCGTAGATGTTGGAGCTGTTCGACGACAGCTCTCAAATTGCTTTCCAATCTGTTCAACCAACTCCCATGGTGGATTTATAAACACCCGTTCTCCTGACAAATCCCTCTCAAGAACTGAGTCACTCGGCGAATAGTGAGGTAAGTCACCATGCGAGTTTAAACCCTCATCATCAGCACAGCCCTCCATAGTAAAGTGAAATCGTGCGTGCACAGGTTCGAAAACATAGCCAACCATCTTCCAATCCATCGAACGTCCGGTTACAAGTTTACGACTATGTCTCTGCTTTGTCTAACGACAACGACGTGCTACTAGAGTTGCAGATGTCGCGACTATAGTCGATGGAGATGTCGAGCGTGAGTCGACGACCTTTGTCGCTAACATTGTCTCAAGACGAACAGTAAAAGTAGCCGGCTGCACCAGTTCGCTAGTAGAACAGCCATGCCACCATCATTGCTTCTTAGACGGCGGCACCCCTACTGCCGCTTTGCCCTTCAGTTTGGGGCACTGAAATAGTCGGTGTCCCTTCCTGTGGCACTTGAAAAAAAGTCCCTCCTCAATGTGCTTCTTGCGCTCCTCAGGAGTCAACGCATTAGCGATAGCGCTGAAGTCAATTCGTCAAGAGTTTGAAGAAGGTCGGCCACGACCACCACCACCACCTTGATTGCCTCCACGTCCACGGCCACGACCATGGCCACCACCATTGCGCTTCCATATCTTAGAGGCTTCCACCAATGGGTCATCAAGGTTGCGCTTCCTGGTTGGTTGTCCTCCTCCAGGCGTTGTAGATGGACCAACTGTAGACCTTATTCCACCGAGTTGTGGTGAATATGTTACGACGTCGTTAAGGAATTTTTGTAGCTCCACAAGTTGAACGTTGTAACCTCTCTTAGAGCGATGTGACTTAGCCTTAGTCTTCAACTCGAAGGTAGCCAGACCATTGATAAAACGAACACACTGAACATTAGCCGTAAGTTTCTGACGAGACCGACGTAAAAAGTCGTTGAACTGCTTGGTGTAGAGAGTGTAACTCATGCTTCCTTGCGTAAGGTTTAGCAGCGCGTTAATCGCATCATCTTGTATGTTAAAGAGAAAAATCGTCTTTCACAGCTCCGCGATAAGAAGGTCAAACGTAGACGGGATGGCAGCTTGCACTTTCCGGTTCAACCACCAACCGTTCAGTTGTCACGAAAAACTGTGAAGTAACCCAAATAGCTGAGTCGTACGAGTCAGCCGTAATTCCGCGCGAAAGAAAGCGTTGAGGTTGCGCCTCGAGCCAATCCTCTAGGTCACGGTTATTTTCACCTGACTGGAACGGCGAGTTAATCGTTGCTTTGCGCTGAGTCTCCGTAAGGGTCACAAGTAAGCCAACCAAATTAGTCGTAGGCATGGGAATATTCACACGTAAATCGGTCGGTGTCTCTCCACACAACTGATTAATGTAACCACGAATGAGAAGCCAGATTGGGCAAGAATCAACCGACGAAAAACAAACGAAAAACGGGTACATGAAAAACTGTCTCGGGATAGTCGTGTCGTCATGGAAGAGTGCATGGGACGTACAGACTGCACGACGGAAAGTTTCCCATTGAGTCACGTAACCAAAGTGAAGTAACTCGCTCTTATGCTTCATGGCAGGAAGTAACCCCGTCTTGGCGGGCAAAAGATTCAGACCACCGACATCGATTGTTTCCGGAACGACGTAAGAACCATCCGGATTAATAGTCGACTGAGTTGTCACAACCTGCTCAAGCTGAGCAGGAGTACGCAAGTGGGTCGTAACGTACGGAACATGAACAGAAGCCGAGTAGACGTAAACGAGCTGTTGTCCGACAGGTAACGCGACACGAACATGTGCGTCACTCAACAACGTCAAATCATCCGGAGTCAAGATAAGGCCAGTTTCCTCATGCAACTCACGAACGGCAGCATCGACATGCTCTTCGTTAGCTGTGACTAAACCAGCCGGGAACCAAGTTTTACCAGAACGGGGCTCACGTTGTAACACAAGCTTAACGTCGGAAAGCTTAGTCCCACCTACATGTAGCACGACCACCACATAACGTCCAGGTCCAACAGAAGCCATTCCGAGTCAATCAAGCAACGTCATGCGAATCAAACGATAGCGAAAACGTGTGTCGACCAAAAAGCTCCGAAACTAGTGTGGCGGTTAGCCTTCTGTGGCGAACTGCTAGCACAAATCAGTTCTAATATGTTCAGTTATGTCCTTGCCCGATTTCAAAGTGACAGTGCATATGGGAGATGATGAGAGGATATTTCACTGCTTGTACTTTCGGAGTATATGTTGTAATTGAACAAAGGAATCACGACGCGGCTCATTCTTCATCGGAAACCTCGCTTAGGCGCGTCATCTGGCTAGTTAGATTAATTGTGCGTACATGTACGTACCGGGAGGTATTGGTCGTACAATATGCATCAAAACCCTTGCTAATATTGCAGTAGCGGCGTACCCACGTTGTACGTCCATCCGATGGAAAAGCACGAATTGGAATCAGTAACGAGTACTTGTACAATGTCATGTAATGTACTGTTGCATGACTGTACTCGTCACACTAAAATAGTAGTCGGTTGTGTCCGGCTGTAGAGAAAGTATCTTCTTTACTGTACCAAGACCGCGTACATTGACCCGCGAGACTGAATTGATTTACTCCCGAGAGCGTTCAACGACATTTTACCACTCGTAAACGCATATGCGACGGGAATCTCGACGCCTCTACATGAAGAGAAAGCTATATTCCTAACCGAGAAAAATCGAATTTTCTCCCACGATACCTAGCATGTTGTGGCGCTTACTCTGCAACCGGGGACGCGGCGCTCGAAACACTTTTTGGCGACTATTCGTTCGACGATTGCTCCCGCATCGATATGAGCGCACGCATGGAAATGCACGACGCGGCCGTTCGTACACACAAGGTTGTCAAGCAGGCCGTCGACTCTTGACTTGCCTACGTACGACGCTTCAAGGGCAAGAAGGCCCTCACTAGAGAAGAGCGAGTCACCGAGCGCCTCGCATACTTCCGCTTCTTCGACACCCAAGCAGCCGACCGCAGCACCAACGGCGTCGACGAACTCCTCGCAGCCCTGAAAGACAAGCGCGTCAAAGTTAGTCTCCACGTGGCCGCAAAATCTAAAGCCGCTGAAACCTTTAAGCAACCAACGCCCGGCCGGGGCGACGGAGGCAACGCCGACATACTCAACCCGCGGCCGGACAAGAGTTTCAAAGATAAGGAGCAAAAGAACAAAGACAAGCGAGAGAAACGAGAGAAGGACAAGGCACGCTAGACCAAAAAGCCCGAGCCCGAGGCAAAGGGCTGATGGTGTGCACCGCCGCGTCGATTCTTGCAACCCAGCCTTCGACTACATGCGACATAGCGTGCGACGAAGATGGCGCGAGTGGGAGAATATCGGCGCGAGCTTGCAAATCATACAGTGGATATGGGAGCCGCTCAAAAGCAACCGCCTACCCCCCCGATTTAACCAAGGAGTGTCGCTACTAGATGCAACCCCTGCCTAACTAGAGTTCGTAAACCGAAAATTAGCACGCTTCGTCCAAGCCGGGGTGTGGAAGCCCTCTACATGTAACGACTACGTTTCCCGACTCTTCCTAGTGCTCAAGCCGGACAACAACCAATGGAGGCTCATTCGCTACCTCCGACCACTAAACAAGTTTTGCGTCCGACAACGACTCAAGATAGATACACTACTAGGGGTCAAGCACCTTACCGGCAAGGAGACTACATGGTCAGTATCGACATGCAAGACGGGCTCTCCCCAACGGACCGAGACTACTTCTCTCTTTAAACTTGCGCGGACAACTCTACAGATTCGCGGGGCTACCTATGGGGTGGTCCCTATCCCCCTTCTACTTTTGCAAAATGACACTAACCTTCGTGAATTTCCTGCGAGCACGAGACCCAAAACTGCTATGCCCGGGACATGGCAACTGCACAAAGACCTACTCCGGACGAACGCGTTGGCGCGGCGCGAGGATTCTCCCCTACTTCGACGATTATCTATTATTCGCGGCTACAAAGGAGGAAGCGCTTGCCTTACGCTAACGTCTCGCCAGTCTCATGGACAGTCTCGGCATGCTCCGCCACCCAACCAAGCGCTTTTGGACACCAGCTCAAGTCGGCCACCACCTAGGAATTGACATCGACAAAGCGTCATGCTACTTCTACGATCCGGAGTCAGAACTCGCCAAGATCTCGCACCAAGCAATACAACTCATGGGACGAGCTACACGGAACGCACGTTGGCTACCCGTCAAAGAACTTCAATCACTAGCGGGCCAAGTGCAGTACATTTTCTTGGCTATCCCAGCTGCCAAGTTCTTCGCGATCTCCACTACCACGGCAAAGAAGATTATCGATTAGGCTGGCAAACGATGGGGGGTCAAGCTACTACCATAAAGCATTTGCATATGTACCAAGCCCATCCCCCTCGCCCCCAAGACTCCGGAAGGTTGCCGCGAATTTCCCCCTCTCACCACCGGCCCGGTACTCATCCGCCTTACCAGCCGCGTGGTAGCCAAGGAACTCCTCCATAGAAGTTCCACTCTTACGATCACGCTAGTGTCCTCACCGACCATGAAGACTCTCTCTGTGAGACCTCCATCTAGCGAGCCCCCCACTTGTAAAACGAAAGAAAGGCGGTCACCATGTCTGAATTTCGGGCCTTGACCTATAAGGCCTCAACAAATACCAAGCTAAGGACCTTCTTCACTCCGCCCTCGCCTACCTTTGGGATGACGGCTAAGCCGAACTCCCAAACGTCCAAAAAACCCTCTACGCAGCTACTGACGAAGCGTGGGAGGCCTCGCCCCCCTCCACAATAAGCAGACGGACTACATACCCACTGTCATCCGACTATTCTACCGCTAGGGCCTCGACTGAAGTATGATTGAAAGATCCGACTTTGCCAACTTCATCCTTCCCTCGGCCGACAACATGGCCGTCGAATTCACAAACTCCCTGAAATACCACCTTGACACGGCCCGAAGCAAGACCACCGTACAAGGCCTCCTCTCTACTCTTAATTCTGCGGGAGTAAACGTCACCACCCACAAAGCTATAACAACAGAGCTTACTACCGACGGGCCGGACGGCGCCGGGGCTATAGCTATGGCGGGCTCCGCGGATTTTACCTTTACCGACACCCGCAAGGTAGTTCTAAGCCTCACCTCCCATCTCCCACTCCTCTACGCCACTACCCTCAGAAAAAACCATCCATCATATGCCGAACCCAATCAGCCCCCGGTTTCTGCGAATCTACCGCGTCCCGAACCCCGCTATAGAGGAAGGCAAGATCCTTCTCCCCAAGCCCGTCTCGCACACCCAAGCCGCTCTCGACCGCACCGACATGGCTAATGAAATGAAATGAAATAAAATTGTTTACAACAATACCAGTAAAAACCGGCTGTTGTCTCTGGGCCCCCCCTGTGCTACGCCAATCTGTAGGACTCACAAGCAAGAGGTAGACCGTGAACCACTAATCCCAACCTCTCCAATGGCGGTGACGATACCGTCTAAAACCTACTCGTATCCAGGTATTTATTATTTTTTGATCTATACGGTTTTCTTTTTGGATACAGTATGAAATATAAGATGTCGCTAGTCTCCACGATACGCGGCCTGGTCCAGCCGCTGCGGGGTCGCTGATAAGCAAGGTTGTTCAGCTTGAGCTGGTCGAGTCGAACCTGCCTGACCTCGGCTCCAGTGCGACTCCGGTCGTGCCGGAGCTAGGGGGGAAAGGCGGGTGAAAATCCCCCCTCGCTCATGTCGTCGTCGGTCCCGTCTCGATCCGTGCTCTACCCCGCCCGAGGTATTAGCTGCTCCTCCCGACGCAGCGCGCCACCTAGCCGAGTGTTCTCTCCTCCTTCGGAGGCTGAGAAGGGAAAATAACTAGGCTGCAGACGGTGTTCGGCTGGCTCTCCTGCCTCCGAGCCAGATTTTTTCCTGTCCCATGTCCTTGTTCCGTCTATTTCCAACACCTATTTGATCGCGTTGTGACCGTCCTTACCCTCCCCCTGTGGTTTACGTTGTTAGGGGGCCGCCTTTATGAGCGGTGTGCCGCTACGATAACCCTAGGCACACTGCATGAGGCAGCCTATCGATAGCCGGGTACCGACTAGGGAAGGGGATGGAATAAGAACACACGGATCGAGTTGCCGGTCCTCAAAAGATGGTGGGTACGGGAATTTTTCCAAAAACCCCCCGTACCGGGCCTTTCCGGCGGCGGGTGATCCTAAGGACCACCGCCGCTAGACCGTGCCGCTCCTCCGGCTGCGACCCACCTCCGTCCTGCGTAGCATCAGGCCTCGCCCCCAGGGGAGACCTAAGGCACTCGCCGGGCTGGCGACTGCTATCGAGCGCCGTGCCCTAGCGTTGCTTCCAAGATGTCCGCCGCCAGCTCCAACACCCTCGTCCCTCCGCCGATCCGTCCGTACCCTTCTTCGCCAAAAAGTATTTCGCAAACGCCGCTCCCGCCTCATCCTCGGGTGAATATCTGCGAGTATTCAGTCGCGGAAAAGACATATCGGACTGGCCGAGCGGGAGATCCATGTGTTGGTGTACGGATATTATGTGTTTCCAAAACCCTCCGTACCGAGCTTCCCGACAGCTGCTGATCCCGCGGATCGCAGCTGTCGGTACCTCGTTTAGCCCCCTACCGTGCCAGGCATGACACGGCTACATGGTTACCAGCGCCCACCGCGTGGAGGTAGAGGTAGGTGCCGACGGGCCTGCGAGCGCACCGCTCTCCGGGGCCGCCGCCGCTGCGCCGCCGGCGGGCGCCCGACATGCCTACCGAGCTACTCGCCGGCAACACATTGGCCACCAGTGGACTACCTCTACGCCATCACCACATAATGGAACGATGCAAGATCATCTTCGCTTCTGTCACGCTCAACTCGCGCGGCTCGAGCCTAATATGGGGCTTGGCCAAGCTCGTCACCCAGGTCGACCGCTCATCCTACCTCTCCCAAGCTATCGACAAGCTGCTGCGCCTACAAGCCACCGCCCGCTCGCGAGCCAACACTCGCCAAACATAAAACTCTACCCTCTCAAGAGCCTCCAAAGACGACAATACCAACGATATGCCTACCGAAACCCACCCGGGGGACATGAACCTAGAGAACCAACCTACGGATATGGAGGAGGATACCCACCCAACAGACAGACACCCCCCCCCCCCGCCCACTACCTCTCGCCCCGAAGCTACACGATGGCAACATATCACCCGCCCCTCCAAGCGTCGCCACACTGAAACCCCCGACGACGCACATGCTTCTAACGACTTTGTCCATCGCGTCGTCTCCGTACGCCTCGCGCTCCGGTCCGCATCTCCAAATTCACAACAACAGCTCACGGAAGACTACGCCGCACTCATGGCGGAGGACCCCCTCATGCTTCCCACTCCCGACGGAAACATACAACACCACGATCCTGATTCCGCGCGTCCAGCAGCCCCCACCCCTATGCGATGTAGACCCCCTCCCTCCGAGTCCGCGGCAGCGGATATCTGCTCATACGATATCCCCCATAGCTCTACACCCGCTCAACCACTAGGAACTGCCCACTCTACCGGAGGCATACTCAGATAAGTACCATCGCCTCGACATAAGCCCCAGACGAAAATACCAACGGTGGGACGTCATTGAATACCTTATTAACCGTTCAATTCTACGTGGAGTGCTAGTATTGAAATTGAAATTGAAATTATCCACAACAATACCAGCAAACTGGACCGGCTGTTGTCTATCGGGCCTCTCTACCTAGCCATTCAAGACTTATGGGTGAGTTTAGCTCGCGTCTCTTCGCCCAGGTACACCTATCGACACACCTTGCTTCACTGTGTGTCGACGTTCCTCGGGAGTATAAAAACTGTAGGCAATCACAGCAATTGCCACAGCCCCCCCGCCTACAACAATTGCGACAGCCCCCCGCCTAAGCAGTAACAGCGTAATAATTTTGTAATCAAGAAAAACAGATCTAAAAATAAATCTACTTGTCAAGAAATGCAAAACAAGACTGCTGCTCGACCTTCACGATGCACGGCCCGCTCCAACCGAACCGGGGTGCCGACCGGCCTAGGCCGGTCGGCGTTCGGGAGGGACGACAGGCCAGCCTAATCTAGCTCCCGCGTGACTTCGGTCTTGCCGAAGATACGAGGGGAAAGGCTAGCAAAAAACCCCTCCTCGCGTGGTCGCTCGTCGATCCCGCCGTCGCATCCCGTAAACCCCGCCCCAAGGTCGTAGCCGCGTCCACCGACGCGACGGTCCTCCTTGTCGAGGTCCCCCGTCACCTCGAGGGCAAGTGGGGGGGACCGAGACACACATACATAGAAAAAACTGGCGCTCCTGCCTCCGCGCCTGGATTTTTCCAGCCCATTTCCTCGGTTTTTTCTCTGTGTGGTACCCGGGTACCTGTCGGATAGTCCGACTTGTGGCCGTACCCTCCCCCCTTTGATCGCGCGTCCACCGAGGAGCCTTTGTTGAGCGGGGCCCTCCGCGCTCACCCGGGCCCACGCTCAAGAATGTGTAGGTTTGTCGGGGCAGTGGTTGTCGAAGAGGGGGGGGGGGGGGGGGGGGGTAGGTCACCGTAGTCGGATCCGGCGGGCCGCGGGCGCACGGAAAATGTTCAAAAACCCTCCGTACGGGGTTTTCCGCCGGCGCCGACCCGGAGGATGTACAAGGGGGTCTCACAACACCCCCCCTAATGGACACCATCCGGTCAAGTCCGGCCGAAAACCCTACAAACTCGCGCCTTACGCGGAGGGCCCATAACATGTCGAAGGGTTACACGGAAGTGCCATCACCGGGAATCTAATCCGCACCTCCGTGTCCGGAGCCGTACGCCGTAACCAAGTACCGTGCGTAAAGGTCGGTACCCGATGGGGATCTATCTCCGCACCGCCCGAGCAACGGGCTCCCTCAATACATCCACTATTGGCGAGGTAGTAGGGGCAAGACTCCCCAAGAGTACAACGTACGGATGTGCCCGCTATACTGCCCACCACGAGAATCTCACAACAGGGGGGGAGGCAAGAGAAAAATCCCATCGCTCAAGTCGTCGAAGCCTCCGACTTAATCCACGCACACCCTTGTCCGAGATAATGGCCGCTCCCCCCGGCGGAGCCCTCCTCCTAGCATAGGCTCTCCCCTCCCTTCGGGGCGGGGGGGAGAAAACCATAGCCACAAATGGTTGCCGTCTGTCACTCTTGAGGCTCATCCCGTCGCGTATGTCACTTCCCGGTCGGCTGCAAGTTGTCTCCGGCACCGGTTGATCCGTACAATACCGCTCCGTACCCTCCCCTTGTGGTTTACGTTGTCAGGGGGCGCCTATATGATGTGCTAACTGCTTTCGCGATAGGCCTAGCACGCCGCTTGAGGCACTCATGTCGATGGTGGGTATTGATAAGTGGAGAAGTTGGGTGGGAAACTCAGGTAGGGGCTCCGACCTCAAAGGTGCCGTGTACGGACGTTGTAACCAAAACCCCCCGTGCAAGATTTTTGGCGACGGCCGCTCTAAAATCAGCGCCGCCATACCGTGCCGCTCCTCTCTCCGCGACTATCCTCCTCGCTGATGGTGTCGAGTTCCACCCCCTCGATGGGTATGCTCGACCTCTAGAGCGCTGGTTGACGTCGAGCGAGCACCCTACCCTGGCGTTGCCTCCCACTATATGCCGCGAGCTCCAACACCTACGCCCCGCCGCTTATCCTCGCGTACCCTCCTCGCCATAATAATTTCACAGGCACCGCCCCCGCCTCCATATCGGGAGAGTATATGTGAGTACTCAGTCGTTAAAAAACATATCTGACTGCCCAAGCGGGAGACCTTTGTGCTGGAGTACGGATGTTATGATTTCCAAAACCCTCCGTACATGGCTTCCCGAAACATGTTGATCGCGCGGATTACAGTTGCCGGTACCTATTGTAGCCCCCTACCGTGCCATGCATGGCACAACTACATGGTTACCAACGCCCACCGCGTGGAGGTAGAGGTAGGTGCCGACGGGCATGCGAGCGCACCCCCTTCCGGGGCCGCCGCCGCTACGCCGCCGGCGGGCGCTCGTAACCAGCAATAAGGATGGCGGGGGTCGCGTCGAATGAAGCGTAATGGGCAAGTTCAACATAGAGCGCAAGCGACGGCACGCTAAGGCCCCCAACCTCCGCGGGGTGTAGCAACATTATCGTGTGACTATTATTGTCCTATAACATTACATAACATTGTACATGTACTCGTTACCGATATTTGATTCGTGTTTTTCCATCAGTGGCGACGTAACCGCGTGGTCGTACCACGCGGTTACGTCGCCACTGCAATTTAGCGAGCGCATTGTTTTGTACGGTATTGCTAGTACCTCCCGGTGCGTAAAGTATTCACAGTTAATCTAACTAGCTACATGGCGCGCTAATCTCATTTCCCGAGACACACAAGCTGCGTCGCTAGTGTGTTAAAACCGTTGCAAGATCCCTAGCACCTAACACGAGGATCGCGCGAGAGCAAGTGCAAGCTAGTTGGGCTCGACCTAAACCTATTGGATTGGAGGGAGGTGACATAACATCTTAATCATTCTTTTGTTCATTTACAATCTCATGTTAAACACTTACATTTACACGTCTTTAATCTCTCTCCATATGCACTTCCACGTGCAGTAGCAACAACAAGCATGAGCATATTTGTGGCGGTTAGCCTCCTCAAGCTAAACGCTAGCACAAATCAGTTCTAATCTGTCTAGTTCCGTCGTTGCAAGATGGCAAAATGTTGTTGTCGAGAGATGTTGGTGAAAGATGTCTCACTGTTGTACTTAAGCATCATATGTTGTAAGTGAACAATGGAATTGTTAAATGGTTCTGTCACCTCCCTCTACTGCACTGGGCTTAAATAGGTTTCTGCCCAGATAGCTTATGCCTGCTTGTTGCGCTTACGTGTAAGGCGTTAGGGCTGTCTAACCGTCGTCATCTGTCCAGAGACGCGGCCTGTCGAGCATTGGGTTTCACGACGCGGCTCCATCTGCATCGAAGAACTCGCTTAGGCGCGTCTTCTGGCTAGTTAGATTAACTATGCGTATCTGTACGTACCGGGAGGTACTGGTCGTACAGTAGCATCAGTACCCTTATGAATATTGCAGTAGCGACGTACCCACGTTTGTACGTCCGTCCGATGGAAAAGCACGAATTGGAATTAGTAACGAGTACCTGTACAATGTCCTGTAATGTACTGTTGCATGATTGTACTCGTCCATATTTGTGTCTGCAATTAGCTTTGTGAAGGCAAACTGCCACAATGGGGTAAGTTCCTCGTTGAATAACGGTTTACCCACACACGCTAGGCCGGGACGTTAAGGTCGCGCACATGCTCCCCCCGCCAGCCCTCGACGTGGGGAGCTGAAACGCGCGGTGCTGGCGGAGGGTGCAGCCGTTCGTCCCCAAACGCAAGAAGACTTACAAAGAAAACCTTACGGTACGTTTTGGGGGGAATACATTACAAGTATGTTTTCTAAACCCTGTACGAGGCTAAAAATACAATCTTATTGTACGTTTCGCTGGCGATTGAAGTCTGCGCCGAGCAGTCGTCGGTTTTCCTAATCCCAGCGCTTATTAAAAACAATTTATTACAAGAAAAAGCAGCTTCTTTATTCCTGTGTCGCCCCGGAAACTTGATGCCCCGGCGGGGTAGTAAACTTTTTGTCTGCATGTTTTTCTGTTCTGGGCGTGCCCGCAGCCGTGAAGTCGGCTTTGGTAGCTTCTCGGGTCAGACGACCTGCTTTCCACCAGGACGCGGCGAGAACAATGGAGTTCAAGAAGATCCCTCTGACGGAAGTGGTGGCTTGCATCGATGCTGCTAAGGTGGAGGGGAAAGTGCCGCTCATATTGGATAGGTGCGCAATAAACAACGGCCTCATACGATTTCGGCACATCAAACCTTAGCCCGGTTAGACTGCTATTTGGGTTGACGCAGTCGAGGGGGGTTGCATCCTAAACCAAACAACATTCGAATCCGCAGGGCCGGCAACGTGGACACGTTCCTAGCGTATCGACACACACAGACGCTAGAGGCGAAGAAAGTGCTGATGGACACGATCACAGGCGGAAAGTCGACGGAGGAAGTACTCGAGGGGATGCGGAAGCAGCTCGTGGGTCAGCACCGTCTCCTGCTTTCCACCCCGTCCGAAACCCCTCAAGTTCATCGTAGCTGCAGTTTAGTTTTATTTTCGCTGACGACCTGCACTGTTCGTGTCGACGTGGGCGTAGCTGCCCTGAAATACGGAAAATATTTTCACATTCGGATGACCAACTCGGCGGTCGTGTTCAAGGGAAAGTTTAACAGCGCCGACTGCTTCCCACTCCAGGCACTGGACTCCTTCCTGCCCTGCCATCGTTTTCCGCCAGTGTCCTTGACGTCAAATCTCGAACGTGTTTCAGCTAAGTTTCCGGGTTTGCGCAGTTGTTCGAGCCGCGCAGCTTTATCGACGACAAGGGTTGGGAGGCGGTGCTTCGACCGGAGGATAAGAAGAACGACCCGTCGTGTCCTATCTTCGGACACCAGGAGCACTTTGGCAAGGGCTGCCAGGGCGAGGGCTTCTACCCCGTCATCACATCCACGTTTTCGGTCAGTATCGCTTCTAATACTCGCACACTCACTCTTACAACACGATGATGCACAATGGGCATTCTGCTCTCACCCCAGCATTGCTGTATCTGCGCCGCAGGATGAGGACTACGAGGAGTTTCTGGAGCCAGCCATCCCACTGAATAACGTAATGGTATTCAGTGTGGAACAGGAATGAGAGCGGCTAGTTGCACTGTGGCCATGTTCGCAGGACGTCTTTGTGATTTAAGGGAAGACACACACAAACCCACATGATGACACGGAGTTATTAACTCGCATCCTCACGCATAGTCTCCCGCAACATCCTGCACCACTTTCCTCTACATAGATCAGTAGCAGCAGTCGCGGCAGACCAAGCAGTCGATGGAAGCATCCTTCCTGTGAGGACATACATGCTATGCCATGAAATTGTACTGTCGCCAACCCTTCCTATTTGACCTCCAGCATGCAACAAACAACACCCGGTGGCTTCCGGGGTGGGGGGAGATCCCTTCGGAAAGAGTTGGCCGTGACAGATGCAAAGCGTTGCCAGTTTACACCCCCCACATCGGCTAATGACCGCGCCTACCCATAATGCTATCCCGTGCTTACGATTGACTCCCAAAAGTTAAAACAAATACTGCGGTTTAGATGATAGTGCCGTCGGGGATGATGGCGTCTTTGCACACCACCACGATGCCATCCTTGATGATGTAGCCCTCGCCCTCGTGGTTGGCCTCCTGCACGTTGTCCTTGTTGATGATCTGGCAGTTGGCGCCTATGCGGGCGTTCTTGTCGATGATGGCCTTCTTCACAATAGAGTTGGGCCCGATGCCCATGGGCAGGCACCCCGGCACCAGCTGGCACTCCTCCAATGTCTCATAGTAGTCGGCGCCCATGATCATGGAGTCCTCCACCACCACATTCTCAGCTGCGGTGAAAAGGCGCACAGGGCAGTAAAAACCTCGCTCAGCGGCACATGAGTATGGATGCCAACATCATCCTAAACAGTAATTTCACATTGAGTCAAGATTAATGCGCGGTGTGTGTGTATGCGCGCGCGTTTGTTTGTTTGTTCGAGTGTGTGCGTGTGTGTGCGAGAGAGAGTATTGGTTCGTGTGTGTGTGTGTCCAACTGTATTTCAATTTCTTGAAGAGGGCACTTACAGATCAGAGCGCGCACGCCAACGACGGAATGAGTCACGGTGGCGTTTGCCCGCACGACGCAGCCATCCCCAATGATGCTGTTTGTCACCATAGCGTCCAGGATCTTGGAGGGGGGCAGGAAGCGGGGCATGGTGTAGATGGGGGCCTCGCGCTCGTAGAAGCTGTGCACGCACACACACACGCACACGATCAGCTCCAGCTCTCCGTTGCGCATACGCTCTCAATGCGATGCACAAATAGATCGCCTATTCAAACTAGTTTTGATCCATACGTCTGTCTCTCCATCCACCCTCCCGTCCTCCTGCCACTCTTATCTCTTATCCCCGACAATATTTATGATTCATTCGTAGTTACTTTAACCCATCACACCTGCCCATGGCAAATGCATCCATCCACCCATTCTCAACCTCAAACCCACCCATCTATCCACGGAATTGTTTATTGGCCGCCCCATTTGGAGTAGGAGGGAGAGGGGAGGAGCACCTGAACTTGGGGGCGTTGGGGTCGGTCAGGGCGAGGTTGGCGCTGTAAAAGGCCTCGATGGTACCGATGTCCTCCCAGTAGCCGTCAAACAGGAAGGCCTGCACCTTGGAGCCCTTGTCCTTGGCGTAGGGGATAATCTCGGAGCCGAAGTCATTGGCGTCCGGCGTCTCGTCCAGCAGTTGCTTCAGCAGCGCGCCCTTCATGACGTAGATGCCCATGGAGGCGAGGTAAGGCATCTCCGCGGCGCGCTCCGCGTCCAGCCCAAGCACCGTCGTGTCTATCTTCATCGCCTTGAGCGCCTCACCCGTCGGCTTCTCCGCAAACTCCACGATCCGCCCGCTGTCGTCGATCTTCATCAGCCCAAACGCCTGCGCCTGCTTCTCGGCGCAAGGCAGCGCGGCGACGGTGATCGCGGCGCCCGCGGCGCGGTGCGCGGCCACAAACTGCTGGTAGTCCATGCGGTAGAGGTGGTCGCCGGAGAGGATGAGAAAGTCCTCCACCCCGTTGCTCATCGCTTCCTCGAACAGCCACATGTACTGGCGCACCGCGTCCGCCGTGCCCTGGAACCAGTTCGGGTTCTTCGGGCTCTGCTGCGCCGCCAGCACCTCCACAAAACCCTTATCCATGTAACCACCCACGTTTGAGTTCTGCAAAAGGGAAGCGCGAGGAAGAAAATAGTTAGGCCATCATGCAATCGATGGAAGTTGCTTCCGAACAAAACATGCCCCTTCCTAAGGGGATATGGGGGTATTAGAGCTGGTTACGATAAGCGCTCAGAGCCACCTCAAGCAAATATAGTGCATTCTCTAGGATAGGGTTCAGGCCAGAGGTCATTAGGTTTTTGGTGAACAGAATGGGAAGGGGGTGTCCCATGGTTGGGGTCACAGGCTCGAGCTGGCCCCATTTAAGGGATATGTGGCGAGGGAAGAAATGAATGAGGGAAGAGAAGGGGTTGTTGGGGTGGCTGCACTTACGTAGGCCTGAGAGAGGTGACGGTTGAGGGAGGCGGAGTTGAACTGGGTGAGGCAGTAGATCTTGTTCACGCCGCTGTTGATGCAGTTGCTGACGGGGATGTCAATGAGGCGGTAGTTGGCGCCCAGGGGCACCGCCGGCTTGGCCCTCTTCTTGGTCAGAGGGTAGAGACGGGTGCCGGCACCTCCGCCGAGAATGATGCCCAGCACAGTCTAACATCCAGCAACACACACACATTGATCACAGTCAGTTATAAAACTCTTAATGGCTGTAGGAAGATCCTACGGCACACCGACTACGCTAGTAGCTAGGGTGGAACACATACAAAGCGGCGTTGCGGATTAATCCGAAGTTTCGTATTGGAGTGAGGGAGAAAAGGGGGAGGCTGCCTGCTGACCTTGTTGATGTTCGGGACGGTGCCATCGGCGAGCGCGGCGGGTGTTGGGGTGGAAGCCTCCTTCTCGACGGTGGCAGCGCTCACGCTCTGGTTCTGCGAAGCGGCAGCAAGCACGGTCCGCTAGAGTGGGGAAGGAGAACAACAAAGAGTGAGGCCGTGAGGTCGCGACAAGCCGTCGGATCATAACGAAGAGTGAACTGTTGTGAGATGGTACGAAACGAAAAGAGCGATGACGGGATCGCTGACGGAAAGGAAACAGGGGACGGCACCGACCTGGACAGCGACCCGAGCGGTGCTGCGCTTGACGCCCGGGATGCGAACGCCACGGACACTACGCACGGATCTGACGCCTGCATAGGGAACGACGTGGGTAGCACAGCACTGGTCTGTGACAGGGAGCACTTCGCCAGTCGAGGGAGAGAACTATTATTTGCGCTGACACTGTCGCCGGGGCAGCTGATTGGACGCGCACTGTTCCCGAGAATACCAAAACCGCACGTATCGCACACCAGACGAGTTTCCCCCCGATCGAAGAACATCGAGGGGGAGTGTCTGCGCCACTGCTGAAGCAGACTGCAATGTCGATACGCGCGAGCAGTTCGTATGTGTGTGCGTGTGTGAGTGTGGACAAAACAAAACAGTTTAGCGCCGAAAGTGAGCGACTTCCGGCTTCAAACCCCCGCTCGCCGCTCACGCCAGCGCAAATGCATTACTTCGATACGTGTCAAGCGAAGCTCAAGACCTTACTGCGCGAAGGCATAAATGCGCTTCTCCAGGACATACGCCGCGCAATCGGTGCCGAGCCCAGCAACCAACCAACCGCGTCGGCCATGCTGTGCGAAAACGCGGCGACGGGCAATACAGAAAGTACGCGGATGCTGCGATCGTCGGGGTGGACGCACCGGCAGTCTTGGCGCGGGCCCCGAGCTGGGCCTGCTGGGCGAGAGTAGCGGTGGCCATTGAAACCGGACAACAAAGGAGAAGCACGCTAGGAGGTTGGAGAGCAGCGTTCTGACTATACTGCTTGCTTCGGTTGCGAGAACAGGCGCCGTGCGGTGTGACGGAGAGATCAGCGGCCGTGTGTCGTTCGCTTTTCCTCCACCACACACGGCCAGCGAGGATCGGAATGGATGACGATCCGAGTCCGATGGTTTCACAGTACTTTATTGAGGTATCAGCGCGCATAGTTCATGTATAATTCGTATATATTCCGTATGTTTCCGTGGTCGCTAGCTTGTAAACCGCTTGCGGACGATGCCCGCCACATCCTATCGGGCATGAGGAACGATGAGGAAAATCCTGTGCCGTCCGTCTGATAGGGTTTTTTCTTCCTTTCTTTCTTTTTCTTGCTTGGTGGCCTCCACTGCTTTTTCTTGTAAGAAAATTTTGTGAAATATCATCCGCGGTTTATTATGCCCAGAGATCTGAGAGATTCGCGGGCGCGCGGACGGCGTATATTAGTAAAACGGAATATTCTTACAAGAAAAAGGCAGCGGAGACCACCAAGCACAAAGAAGAAAGGAGGACAAGCCCGAGGAACAGGAAGGCATGCCACAGCATCAACACTGCCCTCATGCAAAGCGTTGCGGAGATAGGAACCCAAAGTACCTTGAAGAGTAGCATACAGACGTTGCATGAATTCTCGCCGCACATCCCCCCAAAACGCAAAAAAGGAACATGAGTAGCTCGATGAACGAAATGTTGCTTAGGGACATAATTGCCGGAACGCAAAGAATGAGAGTCATCAAATACCATGCAAGGGAAGTAAAGAAAAGCCACCAAAATAGCCATGCGATCAGCCAACTTAGCCGCCATAGGCGCCAACCGGCCCCCATCCTCCATGGCGAAGGGATAGTAGTCATGGATCGAGTGAACCAAAGGCGTGCCAAGCAAAGCGGAAGTGCGGAGGTCGGCATCGAGTTTGCCATGCTGAGCTCCCAATACAAGACTGCCCGGGAGTGGGAGACGAGCACCTATACGAGGAACATTGGTGTTAGTGCGAGCACTTGTGACCGTCACATCAACAACAAGATCACGGTGTGGAGCCATGAGGTCTAACCAAACCACATCCCCACGTCGATTTTGAGAAGCTCCCGACCGAATACGGCGGACCAACAACCGCAAGTCCCACCCCTTACTAGCCCCCGCTTCAAGCATGAACTCTCCAAGCACGTGGACAATCCAATCGTGGAGCTGAATGACGTACCAAGAGCACGGGCGCCGGGGGATGTGGTCCATAATGAAAGCAGTTGTGGAGCGCTCTGTGGAAGGTGGGGGTTCTTCTCGGGCCGTGACACGCCTACATACAATGATCGGACTCACCGGGTATCGAACCCGCGACCTTCTGCGTATTAGGCGTGCGCTTTACCGGCGCACCGAAAAAGCATAGTTGACATATGTGGCCACATACCACATATGTACCAATCTACGACACTACCACGGCCCCCCCGGACTCTCCCCGGACCGCAGCCCGGCTCCGAAACCAATGTGGAAGGTGGGGGTTCTTCTCGGACCGTGACACGCCTACATACAATGATTGGACTCACCGGGTATCGAACCCGCGACCTTCTGCGTATTAGGCGTGCGCTTTACCGGCGCACCGAAAAAGCATAGTTGACATATGTGGCCACATACCACATATGTACCAATCTACGACAGCTCACCCGACATAGAGGTGCCCGATACCGTCAACGAAGATCCGGGCCCATGAGACTGTGTGGGAGCCTCATTGCACCGAGAGCACTTCCGAACATGAGAGGCGCGCTCAACAGTGAGGCAAAGCACCATGTGCGTTGCCATCGTATAACAATCGAATGGCACCTTGAAAATGGACTCATGTGAAGCGAAAACGAGAGCCAAAGCCCCGCGACCCATACCCGAAATCAACATCATATAGTCCGGTGGGAATGTCGGAATCGGGAACGGATAGTTACACGTAGGTCGTGCCACAAGGGGGGCGGCTGTGGTGACAAGAGAAGTGAGAAGGCGAGAGATGGCGGCCGGCGAAGGCACCGGGAGGGCCGGCCGACCGCCACTAATAGGGAATAGAGTACCGCTAATAGCATAATACAAAGTACTAGGATGACAAATAGCTACCTTGCACATAAACACTAGGCAACGGGATGCTAGTGCTAACACCCCCCCTCAAGGTAGCCGAGGTCTTGACGTCGTCCTACTAGCTCGCGTCGAGGAAGGTGCCACCTTAGTCGAAGGTATAGTGCTTGTAGCGTGTGTCTGAGGCCGGGTAGGTGTAGTAGCGACATGCGCTCACAGAAACCTGCCGCTACCGGCGGGTTACCGATATGAAGCGGTTCCAAATGTGCTACGTAATGTACTAGTCAGACATGTCGCGGGAAAAACTGTCCACGGGCGAACTAGCCGACGCACGAGAGCGACCGGCGAGGAAGACGCAAAGCCATAAAGACTATTAGGAGCGTGCATGCTCGCAAAAGCATAGACGGGCGCTGCTCGTGTTGACTCTCCCCTTTCGCCGTGGAAAAGGTTAGATCCTCGCTAAGTTAGGTGAGCGTTGCGGCGTTGCCTCGGGAAAAGAAAAGAACAATACTAATTAAAGTACGCACGGGCCGAATTTTCGCGGGTCGGTTTTAAACAACGAGATCCGGTCGACAACATCGGTAGGCTGAAGGTTAGGTGGGACTAGTAGTATGGTGGGGCTAGCATGGCGCCGGGCGCTTTACACACGCTCTTCTCTTTTTTACGTGGGAGATGGCAAGTCAGTCGCGGACAAGTAGCTCGAAGGCGAAGCGTGGTGTCGGTTGGACAATGAATAACTAGCGTGGCGCCGAGCGCTTTACACACGTTCTACTATCTTTTACGTGGGAGTAGGTAGGACTAGCGTGGCGCCGAGCGCTTTAGACACGCTCTTCTCTAGTGTACGTAATTTGGTGGAGGGCCCATTACCTGTCGGAATCGGGAACGGATAGTTACACGTAGGTCGTGCCGTAGGTTAGCTAGGGTGTCTGCGAGGTCATTGCCTAAAGAGTGGTTGTGTGCTTTGATTTTGCCGAGGTGTGTGCGGATGCCTGAGGCGCAACAAGTCATGATTGTGTGTGTGTGATGGAGAAGAGTGTGTCGCGGTGGATGTTGTGGCGGTATGCATATGGGCAGTTTAAGTAGCCTTGTATGAGGCGGAGGGAGCACGCACTGTCTGTCTGTATGGTTAACTAGGGTGTTAGCGAGGTCATTGCCTAAAGAGTGGTTTTGTGCTTTGATTTTGCCGAGGTGTGTGCGGATGCCTGAGGCCCAACGAGTCATGATTGTGTGTGTGTGTGTGTGTGTGATGGAGAGGAGTGTGTCGCGGTGGATGTTGTGGCGGTATGCAGATGGGCAGTTTAAGTAGCCTTGTATGTGGCGGAGGGAGCACGCACTTTGTGTAAGGAGGTGGGTGTGGCGGCCTAGTTGGAGGCCTGTGTCGATGCCCGCTAATTCAGCGCGATTGATGGTATGTGAGGGAGGGTTGGAGGTCACCATAATTTTGATGCGGGTGTCCGAGGCGGGGTGGGTGGCGGCCGCTCCAAGGGGGGAGAGGCCTCCCTTCTTGGAGCCGTCTTTGTATACGAAGTCCTGCCAGTTCCAAGCAAGTTCGCCTCTGGTGGGGGGGTATGTTAGTTTCATGCGTTCCGGGAGGGGATAAGTAAGGGGGTGAGTGGGGTTAAGGGGGAGGTGGTAGATGCATGCGGAGTGGGGTGAGTAAGTGTCGAAGAGGTGTGGAGGTGGGATGGTGATGGTGGGATTGGGAAGGTGTGTGTCGTATATCGATTCGAGTGTGTTGTGGAGGGTGGTCATGGCTGCGTGTGAGGGCAAGGCGGAGAGTGCGAGGGGCTTGGCGACGAGGTAGATGTCGACCATCCAGCGTGTGCCAACCCGCCAATGAGGTGGGGGTGGGGTGGCATGTGTGTTGGTCGGGGGGTTGGAAGGTGTTTGCGTCGTTGGGAAGGGTGTAAAGATGGTGGGTGTATGGAGACGTGACGTATTTCGAAGTGCGGTATGGTGTGTGTTCCCATCGGGGGAGTATGAGGATGGTGGACCTAGGTGTGTGGGAGGCTGTGGTGTGGGCGCTAGTGATTGCGTGTCCCATGGCTTTGCGCATGCATTCATGATCGTATTCCGGGTTGGCGATGTTGGTGCCGTGCCAAGTGTGTGGGGCGCTGCTGCCGCTGGATGAGAAGACTGTGTCTTCGGGGTAGAGTGAGTGGTAGGTGTGGGAGTGGAGTGATTTGTCAATGGGGTCTGAGTAGAGTTTTGTCTAGATGCGGAATGTGGTGAGTAGCGTTGTGAGGAAGTCCTCTCGAGTGGCGCCCGCCGGCGGCGCATCAGCGGCGGCCCCGGAGGGGGGTGCGCTCGCAGGCCCGTCGGCACCTGCCTCTACCTCCACGCGGTGGGCGCTGGTAACCCCGTAGCCGTGCCATGCTTGGCACGGTAGGGGGTTGAAAGAGGTACCGACAGCTACGATCCGCGGGATCAACAGCTGTCGGGAAGCCATGTACGGAGGGTTTTGGAAAAACATAATATCCGTACACCAACACAGGGATCTCCCGCTCGGCCAGTCCGATATGTTTTTTCAGCAATTAAATACTAACAGATGCTCTCCCGTCACGGCGGGAACGATGTCTCCGGATTGTTTATTTGGCGAGGAAGGGTACGGACGGATTAGCGGCGGGACGAGGGTGTTGGAGCTAGCCGCGGACAGCTGGGAAGCACCGCTAGGGCACGGCGCTCGCTAGCAGCCACCAACCTTGCGAGAGTTTAAGTCTACCTTAGGGGCGAGACTTGAAGCTACGCATGACGGAGGTAGGTCGCGGTCGGAGGAGCGGCACGGAAAATACTTACGGGGGGCTTTTGGGAAAATATTTCCGTACCCAACATCTTTTGTGGTTCGGCGACTCGATCCATGTTTCCGACCCACTCCTCCCCTAGTCGGTACCCGGCTATCGACAGGCTGCCTCATGCAGTGTGCCTAGGGTTATCGTAACGGCACACTGCTCGTAAAGGCGGCCCCCTAACAACGTAAACCACCGGGGGAGGGTACGGCCGGCCACAGCGCGATCAAATGGGTGTTGGACACAGACGGAACAAGGACAGGGGACATGAGAACATCCGGCAAGGGGGAAGGAGAGCCAGCTGGACACCGTCTGCAGCTTAAGCCGATATTCCAATTAGAAAAAGTACACCGCTCGTGGGAACACGGCTCGGCCGGTACACGGCTCGCGGGACAAAAAACACGAGCCGTGTTCCTCGCGCTTTCTGGTATTCCAATTAGGCCGGTACACGGCTCGGACCACAGTACATACGAGCTTTGTATCAAGCTTATCATCCTACGGCCTTTTCTGCGCAGTCATCGCGCCAGCACACACTCTCTCACCAACACCTTACCGCACCCGCTCCCGTTCTACGATGCTGGATCCGAGGCGCATCACGCTTGTATAGGCCGTGGCCTTGATTTTCGGCTTGGCGGCACTCGTGAAAGCCGTTCCGCCCGCGCCAGATGTGGTGATGGATACGGACCCCTCCGCCGGGAGCGCAACCTCAGCGTACAAGTGCAAATAAACACACACGCACGGCCACACACACACACACACACACAGCCGCGCGCATACATACGCACCCGGTAACACACGCGATCACACACACACGCACGCACAAGGTCACAGCACATACGCGCACGCACTCTCCCGCACACATAGTACAGTCACACGGGCAGACCCACATAGATATATATAAGTGGATGCGTGATGCGTCTTCCGGCGCACAACCGCGTAACCCGTCGGACCCGAAATAGACTGTCGTCTAGCTGTGCTTCACAACTTACATGAAACCATTCTTTCTGCGCGAACTGTGCATTCGAAACAGTCGTTTGCCTGTGCACGAGCGCGCCTACGTATTGCCAGCTCATCAGGCAACCGTTGTTGCGAGAGCCCGATTGCGTGTGTATTTGTGTGTGTGGGGGGGGGAAGGGGGAGGTGTATGTCTCTGTGTGCCCCTCCCTCTATCTCTCCCTCTATCTCTCTATGTCTCTCTCTATGTGTGTATTTATGTGTGTGTGTGCGCGCGGGTGTGTATGTATGTCTCTGTGTGCATCAACAACAGCAACAATAGTAGGAGCAATAATAGATGTTGAAGTAGAAGCATAAAATAATAGATAAAACAATAGCTACACAAGTAAAAGCAGTGTGTCTGTGCGCACACGCGCGCGTGTGTGTACGTGTGTGTGTGTGTGTGTGTGTGTGTGTGTGTGTGTGTGTGTGTGTGTGTGGCTCTCTCTCTTTCTCTCAAGGTGTATTTGTGTGTGTTTGTGTTTGTGTGTGTGTACATGGAACTCTCTCTCTTTCTCTCATTCTCTCTCTCGCTGTGTGTGTATTCGTGCATGTGTGCCAGTGTGCATTTATAACAGCAACAACAACAACAACATTAACAGCTGTTGAAGAAGAAGCATAAACTAGTAAATAAAAACGATAGCTACACAAGTGAAATAAGTGTGTATGTGCGCACACGCGCGTGTGTGTGTGCTTGTTTGTGCATGTGTGTGTGTGTGTGTGTCTGTGTGTGTGTCTGTGTGTGTGGCTCTCTCTGTTTCTCTTTAGGTGTGTGTGTGTGTGTCTGTGTGTGTGTGTGTGTGTGTGCATGTAACTCTCTCTCTTTCTCCCGCTCGCTGTGTGTGTATTTGTGTGTGTGTGTGTGTGTGTGTGTGTGTGTGTGTGTGTGTGTGTGTGTGTGTGTGTGTGTGTGTGTGTGTGTATGCGTGTGTGCTCGCGCGCGTGTGTGCCTGTGTGCATCAGCAACAGCAACAATAGCAGCAACTATAACAGATGTCGAAGTAGAAGCATAAACTTATAAAGAAAAACGATAGCTACACAAGTAAAATAAGTGTGTCTGTGCGCACACGCGTGTGTGTGTGTGTGCATGTGTGTGTGTGTGTGTGTGTGTGTGTGTGTGTGTGTGTGTGTGCGCGCGCGCGCGCGCGTGTGCATGTGTGCATGTGTGCATCAACAACAGCAACAATAGCAGCAGCTATAACATATGTTTAAGTATAAGCATAAACTTATAAAGAAAAACAATAGTTGCACAAGTAGAAGAAGTGTGCATGTGCGCGCGCGCGCGCGCGCGCGTGTGTGTGTGTGTGTGTGTGTGTGTGTGTGTGTGTGTGTGTGTGTGTGTGTGTGTGTGTGTGTGTGTGTGTCTTGCATCAGCTTCACAAACATAAGCATAACGACACAGTTATTTACAGCTGAAGGTTGTTGATCCTGTTGTGTCATTGCGGTGGCGTACACTCAAGCTCACCCCCCTCAAAACAACCGCTACTTTTGTATTAGACGCTTGCGAAAGTCGCCTACGCGCCCACTCGCCGGAACTCCCTCCTACTAGAGCCGTGTCCGTCCTGCAACATGTTTTTTTTTAAATCCCGCGCTCCTCGAAGGTAGTCTGCGTTCCTGCGGGCCGGATTGGTACCGGGAACTTGCCCGGCCAAGTGCATCCCAAGCGCTCTCCGCTACCGTCCCGCCCTCCCGACCACCTGTCGACCACTTGCTCCCGACCAAAATAAAGGGGGGGTGCCCTTCCCCGTACAAGAACTCGCAAGCAGCCTAAAGCGGGTGGGATAGAGTCATATACAAAAGCTCGGGTGTCGGGTTGTGACAAATCGGGCAGGTGGGCAAGGCGGGCGGGCACCTCAAAGATCACGCCCGCAACTTCCGCCTTGATGTCCAGCCACTTTGATGCAACATATTTCTCCGCCTCTGTCCAGTGCTAGCTTCCGGATTGCGCGGCCCCCTCTTCGTAACACTTGCGCCGAGGTATAACGGGCGGACTGTGCTAGCGATGCTAGACGGGGCTGTGGGTGGTGGGACACTGCGTAGCGATGGTGCGTAGCGATTATTGCCGGCTGCTACAGGGGGGAAGAGCTCCGCGCGACGCGACGAACGGGATGTACTGTATAATGTACTAGTTTCCCGAGCCGTGTACCTCCTCCCGGTACACGGCTCGGGCAAAAAGGAACACGGCTTGGGCTTCAAGCCGTGTTCCTTTTTGCCCGAGCCGTGTTCCTTTTGGGCAAGTATTTTTAGCGAGCCGTGTACCGTAATTGGAATACCGGTAAAAGTGATATTTTCGGTACAGGGCTCGCGAGCCGTGTACCGCATGTCTAATTGGAATACATGCTTTAGTTATTTTGTCTTCCCAACCCCCGAAGGAGGAGGGAAGACTAGGCTAGGTGGCGAAGTGCGTCGGGAGGAGCAACTACTACCTCGGGCGGGGAAGAGCACGGATCGAGACGAGACCGACGAAGATCTCAGCGAGGGGGTTTTTCACATGCCTTTCTCCCTAGCTCCGGCACGACCGGAGTCGCACTGGAGCCGAGGTCAGTCAAGTTCGACTCGACCACCTCAAGCTAGACAGCCTTGCTGATCAGCGACCCCGCAGCGGCTAGAGCATGCCGCGTATCTTGGAGAATAGCGACACTTTTTATTTCATGCTGTATCCAAAAAAAACGTATAGATCCCCCCCCCCCCAAAAAAAAAAAAAGTGGTTACGTGCATGTTTTATACGGTATCGTCACTGCCAATGGAGAGGTTGGGATTAGTGGTTCACGGTCTAGCTCCTATTAATATACGACCACTCTTGGCACAAACATGGGGGGCCCAGAGACAGTAGACGGTTTCACCCAGTACATGTTGTAAATAATTTCATTTCGTTTCATTTCATTTCATTTCACATTATTTCATTTTATTTTATTTTATTTTATTTCATTTCATTTCATATCATATCATATCCTCTAGTGGCCCATTCAGTGGCCCATTTGTTGCATGTGGTGGTGGCGGGTGTGGGTAAGGGGATTTCTGAACGGGAGCCTAGGCGGGTGATGAGGTGGTAGACCTCCTCTTCGAACGAGCAATTTGTGAGGTCGGGGCGGAAGAGTTGGAAGAGGTGGCGGGTGATGGGGGCCGGAGAGGGTGGTGACCGCGCGGCCGTCGGGGGTGCAAAGGATGGTGGTGTCATGCAGTGTTGGGTGGGGGTGTATGGCGAAAGTGCCGGTGGGGAGTGTGTCGAGGTCGGGGTTGATGGGGTCGTGGTTAAATGTGATGAGGGGGTGTGTCCATGGGGGGGGGGGTTCAAGGTCGGGAAGGATGGGTGTTGTGGAGGGGACAAATCTTGAGTTGAATGGAGTGAGTGTTGTGGGGCCGGAGGGGGTCTCACTGATGGTGTCGTGGACTTGTAGGCATGGGGCCCACTAGACCTCGTGTAGGCGGATGAGGTCGTGGTGTTGGCCTCGGTCGCACCAGTCGCATTGCCATGTGACGGGTCCTTGAGCGGGGCGGCATTGGGAGTGGACGGCAAAGTGCGGGCACGTGCAACATGTGGAGGTGGGTTTGTGTGGATGGGGTCATGGCAGATAGAGGAGGTGGTGAGGGTGGGGGTAGGGGGACATACCGATGTGGGGGTGGAGGAGATGAGGCGAAAACCGTCGTCGATTTGGAGTTGGATACCCCATTCCGTGAGGTGTTCCGGGGCCCATTAACCATGTATTGTGTTTGGTTGTATTCTGTGTCTTTGTGTTTCGAAATGATGCATGTGACATCGCAGGGGGGGTAGTGGTGGTATGAGGGTGAAAGGTATTCCGCATCGATGTGTGTGGTGGGTGCCAGGGAGGCGGGATTTTGAAGCGAGGGGTATGGATGCCGGATGAGAGTGTGGTGGGGGAGCGGGGAAGGTGGGGGGAAAAGAGGGGTGGATGGTGGTGGTGGGGGGGGGGATGCATGTCGGGGGGTGAGGTGTGTGATGGGTAAGCGGTTGTGAATAGTATGGAGAGGTTCGGTGAGGACTGCGGCGAGGAGGCGAATGGGGATTGAGAGTGAGGTGGTGGACCCCGTGAGTGTGGATATTGATTTGCAGTATTGGTGGAGGATGGAGGTGTTGGTGGCGCGGAGGAGGGCTTCTGGCCACGTGGTGATGTGGTTTTGCCAAAGGGGTGTGAGGCGGGGGAAGAGGGAGGTGTGTGCCCGGCGAGGTGTGAAGTCGCAGTATGCTTGTTTGTAAGAGTGTGGGTCTGTGATATGGGTGGCTCTGTCGCGGAGTGAGGCGAAAAGGGTGTTGTCTTGGCGGGTGAAGTGGGCGATGGGGTTGGTAAGGGAGAGGAGAGGGATGCTGTGGAACATGGTGTCTGCGTCGCGTATTAACCCTAACGAACTACTATTCTCGAAATTGGAGGTGAATGGGATTACGGGACATTTACTATCCTTCTTGAAAGCTCTATACATGGATAGGAATGATGTCCAAGTAAAAGTTGGAGAAGCCCCTAGCATATTATCCGATAGCATGGTGCCGTGCCATTTGCCGCAGGCCAAATACAAGCCCGTGCTAGTGTACTTAGAAAGCTCCCCGCCATTTTCACGCCCGGCGATGCGCAAGTTTCAAAGGCCAACGATCCGCGCGCCAGGGTGCCTACACTCCAAGTCTACCGCCCCTCAAGCCCAATAGGTCCCTAGCCCGTGCTCCTTGGTTGTATTTCCGGGCACGTGGCAAGAAAACCTAGAGCACATGAAATGCCATTCAAGGTGTCGCGGCTATGTTGACGGCCGGGCGCAACAAAGTCGACGGATACTAGTGAAATTGTGCAAACATGCTGAGAACCCATTGTCGAGTGGTCTCCCGGCTTGTCGCGACAATGCGTGTACCGAACCACGCATAGAGGCGTGCATAACGTGCACATGCACGAATTTCGGCCCGCAAAATATGGGCCGCAAAGCCAACGTGTATGCCCACAATAGTTGGGGCGCGCCGATAAAGGTGCTCACGCCAGTGAGCAACGCGCCGTGGCTTGTTGTTCGAAAATCAGTATTCAACCCCCCAATCAAGTGGCATGGCCATCGCGGCAGAGCGTGGCGGGTAATTAAATGCGTGCGGCTAGACACGGACTTTATGGGAAAAGTGTATAGGGGTGCATGTGCGGGCTTACCTGCCAGTTCCATATCCCAGGAGCCCAAAAGTTTGACGTGTCGTACCCGCATGGTACGTCAAATAATGATAAATGTAAATGTAATCATCGCATTATTATCCGCAATAACAGCGTTACTGCTTAAGAAAGCCGCTCGTATCGGTTCATGGTAGCTGCCCGCTAGCTATTCACCCGCGAGCATTTCACCTGACCCCCGTTCCAAGACGAAGCAAAAGCGGGAAGCGAGATGGTATAAGGGTGAATGCCCGATATCGAGTTCTCGTCATAGCAAGGCACTAGCTAGTATCCGCTACATAGCAACGCGGTAGAGTCGCTAGACTCGCGACAAAGTTCGAACAATACCATAAATAAATATGAATGAGAGTCAGTAATGCAAGGCACTTCACAGTGACGCCCGGTTTCACAGAGCATAGTACGCGCTGACGGCCTTTAACACTACCATCCTTGTGCTTTCACGAGACTTCGTTTCGCACAGTACAAGCTTGTGCCGAAAGTGCGATCGCGCAGGCTGTACGTGGTATACTGGTAGTGCGCAAGTTCCCGAACTCGCAAGAGGGGTGTCACTGCAATTTCTACACATCGCTGTAGCAAATTAGCAAGATGACGGATTCTAGCTACGACGAACCGACGCGACCGGTGCCGACACCCAAGGTCTTCGATGGAGTCGAGCAGCAGTCCATGCAAGCCGAAAATGACTCGGTTTTCATCCCCCTTGGTGCTTCGCCGGCGAAGACTACAGCAGAGTTTGAAGGTGCGCGGTCGTAGCGTCCATCGCACGCCCCATTGTCACTTGCTCAGCCCGCCGATATTGATATCGAAAAATATCGATCACATCTGAATTGTGGATATATATCGGCTTGTACATCATTGACGCGACAGGGATAGAAGACTTGAATCCGACACCTAACACTCCGGAGTGCCGAACGTGGCGGTGGCCTACCTTTGCTGCCGTCTGGTCGTCTGCTATACTCAATCCCAGCTCTCTCAGTGTGGGGGCGGCCCTCCTGGCGGTGGGGCTCAGTTGGTGGGAGGCGCTGGCATCGCACATCATCGGCGGGCTCTTTATATTGGCAGGGCTGATACTTGCAGCTTGGGCGGGTGTCAAGTACGGCATCCCCTTCCCCGTGTATGTCAGGTCCTCCTTCGGCTTCCACGGCGCGCAATTCTGCACGATAACGCGAGGAGTGGTAGCGATAATGTGGCTGTCTTTTCAGGTATTCAACCACAGGACCTATCTAAACACAAAAGTATACGAGTGCTCGCTAACACGAATTCGAGTCATACTAAGTGCGTTTGTACTTCATACCGACCAAGGAACGTCGTCATACTAATGCGCAGTCGTGTGCTAACCGGTAGGCATGGCAGGGCGCGAACGGGTTGTACACGGGTATTGGAGTCGTGGCTGGCGATGCATTTCTAGAATGGGGGCGTATCAACGAGCTCGTCACTTGGGGGCAGATATTGATAATGGCGGCCTACGTGCTTCTGCACTGCGGGGTCATCGCCGTCGGCATAAGGCACTTCCGGCTCTTTGTGTACGCCGTGGCGCCGATACAGTGTGTCTTCTACGGGGGTATCCTGGCATGGGCGTGCACACTCGTGCCGTTGGGTGAGAGCTTATCGGCCTCCGAGGCAGGCTCCTCCGCGTCCGCTTACGCTTGGTTTGTGGGCGTCAACTCTAGCGTCGCGGCCTGGAGCGCACTGGTGCTGAACATTGCCGACCTCAGTCGGTACTGTCCAACACAGAAGGACCAGATAATTGGACAGGTACGCTACCCGTACCATGAAGTCCTAAGCACATCCGTAACTCAGTAAACAATTATTTCCTTCACACGTTCAGAAATAATTTCCTCCGAAATTCCAGATCGACCGACTGACTTCTTTGCTTTGTTAACATGAATGGCGTGTAGAGTCTGGGTGTACCGTTCCCGTTTGCGTTCACTGGTTTCGTTGGGCTGGTGGTGGCGGGCGCCACAAAAATTAAGTACGGCCACGGGATGTGGGAGATTCCGGAGTATTTCTCGGTATGGCCCGCCCCGTGGGCTGTCACTGGTGCTGTCGTCAACGCCCTCTCCATACTCATCGTCAACGTGATGGCCAACCTACTATCCCCAATGAATGACATGCTCAACCTCGCACCCAATCACTTCAATTTCCGAGTGTGCGGGTACATCTGCATGCTGCTCGCGTTCCTCCTGAACCCATGGTTCATCTTCGCCAGCGACAGCAGCTTTGTCCTCACGTTTCTAAATGGCTACGGGACAATCACCGGCGCTATTGCGGGCATCATCATAGCCGACTTTTGGGTGGTGAGTCGTCGCACCTTTAACCTCGACGATCTCTACCTCAACGACGACAAACACCGCCGGACCTACTGGGGCGGTGTAAACTGGCGGGCGTTCATCGCTATGCTGTCTAGCCTCCTGCCGTGCATACCCGGTTTCGTGGCCACCTTTCCCGGCGTAGATGCCACAGCGATCCCGGAGGGTCTTCAGCTCATATACTCCTTTTCGTGGTTCTTCTGCCTAGTCGTCTCCGGGGCGGTGTACATTGTACTGGAGCGAGCCGTCACGCCAGACTACAAAAAAGTGCGCAGTGGCGCCGACTCCACCGACAGCTCGGACGGCCGCCGCATGAAATCAAGAGACGCAATTACGGAAGGAGCATCGACCATAGTGTGATCTAATTGCAGAACTATGTATTTTTATAAATGTTAGAGATTTAATGAAGGACTGCCAAATGTGAATGCACCTGTGCAAATGCATATAACACGAAGGTTGAATTATTTCTGCATTTTGCTCCCTAATTTGTCCGAATTTCAAGCGCAGAACTGTTGAGATTAGGGTTTCCATAACCCTAGAACCCGTCCTATGCTTTCAGCAAAAATATTTCTCATTCAATTTGTTTGGTTTTTCGTAGGATATTGATTCGCGCAACGGGTGTCACAGCAGATGGGACGAAGAGCGTTGAAATGACATTGTCTAGATAATGTCTGAACATAAACAGAAAGAACTTGTTGATGTCGACAATAGGTAAACGTTGTTGATGGTCAACAAAGGCCAAAAACTGCCGTTCTCATTATTATCTTGACATATTGATTAACAAATTCTCGTGTGCTGGTTGCAATATTATACAAAATATGACATTGTCATTGTTGGTTCACTTGCTTGTATGCTTAAGGTGCGCGAATGCGTGCGCCCGCGCGCGCGCGCGTGTGTGTTTGTGTGTGTGTGTGTTTGTGTGTGTGTGTGTGTGTGTGTGTGTGTGTGCGTGTGTGTGCGCGTGTATGTGTGTGTGTGCGCGTGTGTGGGTGTGTGTGTGTGTGTGTGTGTGTGTGTGTGTGTGTGTGTGTGTGTGTGTGTGTGTGTGTGTGTGTGTGTGTGTGTGTGTGTGTGTGTGTGTGTGTGTGTGTGTGTGGTGTATGTGCGGCATGGTAACTTCCGGCAAGACGACGGCGGGCTAAAGGGTAAGGGGGAATGTGTATAGGCCTTTACCTGCGTCTACTCGCCGAGTGGACATATGATGGTGGTGGGTATTAGGTAGGTCGAGATGTGGGAGTGGCTCGTAGAGGGTGTTACCTGAGAATGAGTTAATGGGTTTACTTCGGAAGTCATCAGTGATTATCTCTCATCATCATTGGTTTGTTCGAATTAGGGAAGGGGGGCTAGATGGTTTTGTTGTGTCTATCATATCTTAGGCCAAAGACATACGGGCAATTGCCCACCATGTATGCATTGCTAGTAATGTTTCCGCACATGGTAAAATGCTCTCCATGCTCTCATCTCGATTTTATTCCATGAGATGAGGCGGGTGTTGTATACGCCCCATCTAAATTCCACTTTACGCGTGAATTGAGTGGACGTGAGTGAGGAGTGTCCGCCTACTAGGAAAGTGAAGAAAGGCTACGCATCGTGCTCAAACTCAGCAACAACAACGCATTAGCGATAAAACATGATTAAGTTGTTATATTACCCGCAAGCATTTTTGAAGATAGTTGTAGCACGGGACCCACGTGCGGCGCAGCGGCGGCGGCCCCGGAGGGGGGTGCGCTCGCATGCCCGTCGGTATACCCTCAACTCCCCGTGGTGGGCGATGCAAACCCCGTAGCCGTGCCGGGTTTGGCACGGTAGTGGGCTAAGAGGGCCGACATTGCGATATGCGCGATTTGCAGTTGTCGGGAAAGCCATATACGGAGGGTTTTTAAAAAACATATTTCTGTACGCTACCGGCGCCACGATCTCCCGCTCGGCACGTCCGATATGTTTTTTCATGACTAGATACACGTTCTACTAAGATACCGTCCCATTTGGGGGGGTGGGGCATGTATCTTTAGGAGTGTGTGGTGGCGAGGAGGGTACGGACGGATGAGCGGTGAGACGCGGGTGATGCAATTGGCGGCGGAAAGCCGGGAAGCATCGCCATGGAATGGCGCAGCTCGACCTCGACCAACGCTCCTGAGCTTGAGTAAACCCATCGAGGGGGTGGAGCTCGACACCATCGGCGAGGAAGACTGCCGCGGCGAAAGGAGCGGCACGGTCTGCCAACGCTGATTTTAGATCGGCCGCCGCCGGAAAAACCATGTACGGAAGGTTTGGGTTATTAAAACGTCCATACCCGGCATCTTTGAGGTCGGAGCCCCGATCTGACTCTCCCACCCAACCTCTCCCCTAGTCGATACCCACCATCGATAGGAGTGGCTTCGGCGGTGTGCATGGGTTATCGTGAAAGCACACATGCCAAATAGGCGACCCCTTGGCCGCGTAAACCACAAGGGGAGGAGGGTGCGGGCGGTATTGCACGGATCACCCGATGCCGGGAACAATTGGCAGCCGACCACGACAGAACAGACGCAACGGGAGGAGCTACATACGGCAATGAGCTGTGGCTATGATTTTCACCCCCCATGCCCGGAAGCGATGGGAGGAGAAAATATAATAGGAGGCGAGCTGCGACGGGAAGAGTGGCTATTATCTCGGACAAGGGAGTGTGTGGATCGGGTCGGGGCCTACGACGACCTTAGCGAGGGGGTTTCTCGCTTGACTTCCCCACCATGCTCCGGCACGTCCGGATTCGCAAAGGAGCCTAGGCAAGGCATGCCTGCGCTCGACCAGCACATGTTGACAAGCTAGGATGATCAACGCCCTCGAGAGGCGGGAGCGGGCCGCGCATCGTGGCGATAGCGACATAGTATTATGCATATTTTGTCTTAGGGTTGTTTCATATGCACGGCTTAATGTGGAGATAACTTGATGTAGAGATAATCACGTGCATGCATGCAGGACGCCCCGTGGCCGGTATTTGAGTAAAAATAGCAATGGGGAGAAAAGGATGATGTAAATATGATGCGAGATGTAAATATCTGACATGTACATGTATAGGTACATGTAGCCACCAGCCAATTGGCGCGAACTTGCGATGTGTTGCGGCCGTTGTCTAGGCATTACCGACAGAACATACAGAGCATATAAACATATCTATAGAGTAGAAAATATTCGGCATCTTGTCCTCCGACGTAAGTGGGGCTGTAGAAGGTCGCTGGCTTCCGAGGTTTTGAGCGATCACGCGACGATATGCTGTCCGCCGCCAAGCTACCAGCGACGCTCCCATGCCTTCAATGATACCGCGCCTTGCGTGGAGAAAAGAATGTGGTGAAGAAGCAACATGTTTGGGAGGAGTCGGGGCCTTCGGGCTTTGAGAACTGCCGGAGTCCGCCATGGTTGGCCCGATCTATGATCTTGGCGGAGAGTGTGTGTGAAGGGACAAAGCGATGATGTACGCGGGAGCGCATTGTGTAGTCGGGAAAAATAACAAGCATGATCATATCTCGACATCTGTTATCTCGCATGGCGGCATTTTGGATCCAAAATGCCGCCATGCGAGATAGCGGCAATACTGCGCGAACTACTATTCGTTTTCTCAACATCGTTTTCTCGACAAGCGTTGACCGCGAGGGTGACCAAAATGAAATTGCGACGTGGCATTGTACACGCGTGGCATGCCAGTAGGTTTTGGTACGTGTTACTACATGTGCCGCTATATCGTGACATGAAGTCGTGCATATGAAACAACCCTTAGCGATAGACCATGCATGTCCTTGCATGATATTGTGTTGTGTTGCTATTGCTGACGGAGAGGGATGGATAACGAGCCCCCGGCGTAAAACAAGATGGTAGCTTTGGGTACGCCGCGAGACATCAACCAATTTGTCTGTAATTGTTGTAAAATAAATTAATTTTAATATGGTATTACACTATTCCACAAATTCCGGACAAGACTTCGCACCTTCCCGTGTGTAAAATCTAACCATGCGTCGATTTTATTGACAAATCTTCTGAAACCCTAACCGCCAATGCTTTGGCGCCCAAAACTGACTGCGACGACAAATACGGGGGGGGGGGGGGGGGGCGAAATCGAGCACTGCCGGGCTTGTGTACTTGGGGTTATCGCGCCCGCACAAACCCGTGCGGCACGCTCTTTCAAACAGTCCGCGTGCCGGTTAGAAGAAAACAATAACGGGCTCAAAGCGCCGCAATGTGAATGATTATGCGACGTAACGTAATCCACCACTTAGCAAGAAGGAAAAGGAGGAAAAAAGCCCACATGCCTAAGCCCGAGGAACATGAAGGCATGCCACATCCTAAGCATTGCCCTCCTTCAAAGCGTTTGCATGTTATTGGAAGCTTTTTAGTTGGTGATACTCCAACATTGGCCTCGTTGTGGGGATAGCGCAGAACGCTATGCTGGCTAGCCTCCTGCCGTGCATACCCGGTTTCGTGGCCACCTTTCCCGGCGTGGATGCCACAGCGATCCCGGAAGGTCTTCAGATCATATACTCGTTTTCGTGGTTCTTCTGCCTAGTCGTCTCCGGGGCGGTGTACATTGTACTGGAGCGAACCGTCACGCCGGACTACAAAAAAGTGCGCAGTGGCGCCGACTCCACCGACAGCTCGGACGTCCGCCGCATGAAATCAGGAGACGCAATGACGGAAGGAGCATCGACCATAGTGTGATCGAATCGCAGAACTATGTATTTTCTACAAATATTAGAGATTTAATGAAGGACTGCCAAATGTGAATACACCTGTGCAAATGCATATAACACGAAGGTTGAATTATTTCTGCATTTTGCTCCCTATTAATTGTCCGAGTTTCAAGCGAGGAACTGTTGAGATTAGGGTTTTGGGTTTCCATAACCCTAAAACCCGTCCAATGCTTTCAGCAAAAATATTTCTCATTCAATTTGTTTGTTTTTTCGTAGGAATTGATTCGCGCAACGGGTGTTACAGATGGGACGAAGAGCGTTTAAAGGATATTGTCTAGATAAGGTTTGAACATAAATAGAAAGAACTTGTTGATGGTCGACAATGGCTAAACGTTGTTGATGGTCAACAAAGGCCAAAAACTGCCGTTCTCATTATCTTGGCGTATTAACAAATTCTCGTGTGCGAGTTGCAATTAAAAAAAAATATGACATTCTCATTGTTGGTTCACTTGCTTGTATGCGTAAGGTGCGCGAATGCGTGCGCCCGCGCGTGCGCCCGCGCGCGCGTGCGTGCGTGTGTGTGTGTGTGTGTGTGTGTGTGTGTGTGTGTGTGTATGTGTGTGTGTGTGTGTGTGTGTGTGTGTGTGTGTGTGTGTGTGTGTGTGGCATGGCATCTTCCGGCAAGACGACGGCGGGGCATAGGGTAAGGGGGATGTGTATAGGCCTTTACCTGCGTCTACTCGCCGAGTGGACATATGATGGCGGTGTGTACTAAGTAGGTCGAGATGTGGGAGTGGCTCGTTGAGGGTGTTACCTGAGAATGAGTTAATGGGTTTATTTCGGAAGTCATCGGTGATTATCTTTCATCATCAACCACCATTGGTTTGTTCGAATTAGGGAAGGGGGGACTAGATGGTGTTGTTGTGTCTATCATATCTTAGGCCAAAGACGGACAGGCAATTGCCCGCCATGTATGCATTGGTGGTAAATATTTCCGCACATGGGGCATTTTAGAGTTTTATTCCATGAGATGAGCCGGGTTTTGTATACGCCCCATCTAAATTTCACTTTACGCGTGAATTGGGTGGACGTGAGTGAGGTGTGTCCGCCCAAGAAAGTGAAGAATGTCTACGCACTATGCTCAAACTCAGCAACAACAACGCAGTAGCGATAAACACGAGTAAATTGTTTATGTTACCCGAAAGTATTTTTGAAGAGTGTTGTAGTACGGCGCAGACATGCGGCGCAGCGGCGGCGGTTCCGGAGGGGGGTGCGCTCGCACGCCCGTCGGCATCCCCTCAACCCCCCGTGCTGGGCCATGTAAACCCCGTAGCCGTGCCGGGCTTGGAACGGTAGGGGGATAAAAGGGCCGACATTGCGATCCGCGCGATTTGCAGTTGTCGGGAAAGCCATATACGGAGGGCCTTTTAAAACATATTTCTGTACGCTACCGGCGCCGTGATCTCCCGCTCGGCCCGTCCGATATGTGTTTTTCAAGACTAGGTACATGTACTACTAAAATACCGTCCCATTTGGGGGGGGGGGGGGGCGGGTGGGGCATGTATCTTTAGGAGTGTGTGGTGGCGAGGAGGGTGCGGACGGATGAGCGGTGGGACGCGGGTGTTGCAACTTGCGGCGGGAAGCCGGGAAGCATCGCCAGGGAATAGCCAAGCTCGACCTCGACCAACGTTCCTGAGGTTGAGTAAACCCACCGAGGGCGTGGAGTTCGACACCAGCGGCGAGGAGGAGAGCCGTGGCGTGAGGAGCGGCACGGTTTGGCAACGCTGATTTTAGATCGTCCGCCGCCGGAAAAATAATGTACGGAGGATTTCGGTTAATAAAGCGTCCGTACCCGGCATCTTTGAGGTCAGAGCCCCGATCCGACTCTCCCACCAACCTCTCCCCTAGTCGATACCCACCATCGATAGGAGTGCCTTCGGCGGTGTGCAAGGGTTATCGTGAAAGCACACATGCCAAATAGCGGACCCCTTGGCCGCGTAAGCCACAAGGGGAGGAGGGTACGGGCGGTATTGTACGGATCACCCGGTGCCGGAAACAAGTGGCAGCCGACTACGAAAGAACAGACGGGAGGAGCTACATACGGTAATGAGTTGTGGCCATGATTTTCTCCTCCATGCCCGTAAGGGATGGGAGGAGAAAATATACTAGCTGGGAGGCGAGCTGCGACGGGAAGAGTGGCTATCATCTCGGACACGGGAGTGTGTGGATCGAATCGGGACCTACGACGACCTTAGCGAGGGGGTTTCTCGCTTGACTTCCCCCCACGCTCATGCACGTCGTCCGGATTCGCAAAGGAGCCTAGGCAAGGCATGCATGCGCTCGACCAACACATGTTGACAAGCTAGGATGATCAACGCCCTCGAGAGGCGGGAGCGGGCCGCGCATCGTGGAGATAGCGACATAGTATTATGCATATTTTGTCTTAGCGATAGACCATGCATGTCCTTGCATGATATTGTGTTATGTTGTTATTGCCGACGGAGAGGGATAAATAACGAGGCCGCCGGCGTAAAGCAAGATGGCAGCTTTGGGTACGTCCCGATTTGTATGTACTTATTGTAAAATTACAAATCAATTTCAATTTGCTAGCACACTATTCCACAAAATTCCGGACAAGACTTCGCACCTTCGCATGTGAAAAATCTAATCATGCGTCGATTTTATTGACAAATCTTCTGAAACCCTAACCGCCAATGCTTTGGCGCCCAAAACGGACTGCGCCGACAACTACGGGGGGCGAAATCGAGCACTGCCGGGCTTGTGTACTTGGAGTTATCGCGCCCGCACAAACCCGTGCGACACGGTCTTTCAAAAAGTCGCCGTGCCGGTTAGACGAAAACAATAACGGGCTCAAAGCGCCGCAATGTGAATGATTATGCGACGTAATGGATCCACTAGTGAGCAAAAACGAAAAGCAGAAAAAAAGCCCACATGCCTAAGCCCGAGGAACATGAAGGCGTGCCACAACATAAGCATTGCTCTCCTTCGAAGCCTTTGCAAGTTATTGAAGTTGGTGAAACTCCAACATTGGCCTGGTTGTGGGGATAGCGCAGAACGGTACGGTTCTCGTGCAAGGGTTCTCGAGCGTCGCCTAGCCGGGAGCATGATCGATGATGAGTTTGAGGTTGGTTTTGAACTTCTACTCTCAGTCGTGCTTGCAAAACGCCACTTGCAGAGGGTGCCTATTATGCGGGTTAACCTGCCAGTCCCATATCCCTGGGGTGCAAAAAATTAAAAGAATTAAAATATTATGGGACATGCAGGTAAGCTCGCACCGGTACCCTCTACATGCGGCGTTTTGCAAGCATGACTGAGATTACGGGGACCTCAGCAAATGTTCAAAGAAAACCTCAAACTCTTCTTGGATCCACCTCCCGCCGCCTAGCTGGGCGATGGCGCTCGTGTGAGTGTGCACAACGTACCGCACGAGTACGAGCCGGTATCGGTTGGTACGGATACTTCTGTGCCTTGTTTCTTTGCTGGTGGATTCCAGTACTTTTTTTGTAATTACTTACACAATATTATCGGTAGGTAGAGCAACCCGCCAGTCGTGCTTGCAAAACACCACCTGTCATATCCTAGCCATTTAGCTAAGTGCTAGTATCTGACATTATTTATTTCCTCTAAATGGTACCTGTATCTTAGCGATATTCAGTGACTCTTTTATTGTCATCACGGCAGTACAACTGTATCGCCGTATTTTCCCTCGACAGTACAGAATTACTAGCAGTATCTCTTCTAGATACTTCATTTCTAGATAGTTCTAAGAGCTTGTGTGATAAGGTTAGATAGACGGTACATGTAACCTGAGTTAACCTGTATCACTAGTAATAGTTTGGTTTAGTTAGCAGACAGCACAAGCTACAGGTTCTAAGGCTGTTTCTAGAACACCTGAGGTGTGGATATTTAAGACGGGGACTTACTGGTTGAGGTGAGAGACCGGTACAGAATAGAATCACGCCACACCCAGATTGTAAGAAACCATGTTCCTAAGACAATCTTACTAATTCTCTCTACGCTGTATAATTAGATCCAGAGATTAGGTTCTACTATTAGTCTAAGGTTGCCAACTTAGCCTAACCAAAGTAGCACCTCACACGTGGTTTCGGAGCCTCAGAACAGCTAGACGAGACGAAGATGTCTAACCGAGCAGGAGAGAGACTACCAGAGGAAGTTGATGGTCGACCAGAGGGGGCGCCTTCTGGGCCGACACAGCCGACGTCGACAGATGGTAGAAGACAGACAGTGCGAGAAGGATCGAGTCCCACGATGGAGCCTATGTCGGTACACGTCACCGAGATGCTACAACGACTAAGTAACCGAGTTGACACTTTTTCGACTGAGCTATCTCAACTGCGTGACCACGTCGACAACGGTTTCAGACATTTTGAAGGACGAGTGAACAGAAGCCGAGAAACGGAGAATTTTCTTCGAGGAGAACAATTGAGATCGGAGAGGACGCGAGAGATGCCAAGCATGATGCCGAACGATGTCAAACCAGCCAAGATCAAGAGCATCGCTACGACTAACATCGACGAACTGAGAAACTGGTTCCGACATGCACGAGGGTATCTACGGTATCACAGCGTTAACCCTGAAGAGCAAAGAGGAGTGTACTGGGTATCTGGCTTTCTGGAAGGACCACTATCGAAGTGGTGGTACTCCCAAGTTGCGCAGACTGGAGATGAAGTCGGTGGAGGATTTTCCGGAGTTTCTGAGATGGAGAAATCCTTAATTCAGGAATTCTGCGGAAGAACACCGGCGGAACAAGCGAGATTGAATTTGGACAAAGCGAGACAGAAAACCACGGTCCTGAAGTACGCGAACTATTTTCGAGAACAATTATTGGAGCTTCCTCACCGTCACGAAGAAGATAACGTACATGATTTCCAGCGCGGTTTGAGACCCTCGATTCATAAGGAGGTTGCCCTGAAAAACCCTAAGACCCTACACGAGGCGATTCAAGCAGCTCTGCGAGCGGAGGCAGCGGAGACCAAGATTGAGACGACCCAACGCTCGACAGGCCGACTGAACGCCATCGAAGAAGACAGCGACTTTTCAGAGGCAGTGGAGGAGATCGACAGTGAGTCGGAGGAAGATTCGCATGGCGCGACCGAAGAAAAGCCGCGGGAGCTGTACGAGATTAGACGCCTCACTCAAGAGGAGGTCGACAGATTTAAGAAGGAGGGCAAGTGCTTCATTTGCCACAAGAAGGGACACATCGCTATCGACTGCCCAGACAGAAAGAACAAGAAGAATGACAGAACGAGGAAATCCCGGCCGGGAAAGTGAGACCTGAGTCGGCAGCTCGCGGCAAGCTGCAGGATGAGGTTTCGTCTCCTACAGCGACTCAGGAAGAGACCAGAACAGAAGAAGTACGAGACCCGTTACCTCAAACGACATTGAGGCCAGTCTTTAGGAGCAAGGACTTTAGCGACTGGATGATGAATAGGGAGTATTTCCTGAAGTACTCTCAGACCTACGGACCTTTCGACTTAGATGGAGCTAGCGATAATGACGGCCTTAATTCTCAAGTGGCGGAGGATTTTTGCTGTCCGGCGCGCCCGTTTCAGGAGAGAGATTTACAGAAGTACCGGAGAATTTGGCTAAATGCGCCATTTAATGAATTGGAAGATTTTTTGGGCCATTATTTGCGGAGTAAACTGCTTCATCCCCATCTGCGAGCGGTTATAGTGGTTCCAAAATGGAGGGCAAAACCATGGTTCAAGCTGCTGCGAAATTTCCGACTTGTCGACGAGCTGGCGGCGAAAGAACATGTGTTTACCTGCCCCACGAACGATGGAATAGAAGGAAGAAGGCAAGATGTTGGACCGACAAGATGGACGACGCAAGTCTACGTCGACGACACCGATCGAGTTCGATTTCTGCCTCAGAATCTACAGAATCCCCCGAAGACCTACTGGACTCACTCGACGACTCTTGTTACCGATGGCCGACGAGTGTTACTAGCGAAAGAGGACACTGGCATGGTCTGGTTTCCTGGTGGCAAACAGGAGATTGAAGACGCGACCCCGGAATACACAGCAGTGCGAGCTCTTACGGAGACAACTGGATTTAAGGTGAGCGAAACAAATTTACGCCTTTTAGGGACGGAGTCTTCCGGACAAAATAAGCACTACGTGTATATCGCTCGCGTTCGACCCGGATCGATACCGGACGCTACGTCAACTTCTTCGGCAGTATGGGCTACCTGGAAGGAATTAATTTCGGCACGGCGTACGGGTTATCTAGTCTGTGGAGAACAGCAGTTCCCTCTTCGTTACGAGACTTTTGGGAAACCGATCGACGGGTGGATGAACAAGAACGTCCGACTAGAAGACAGTGTTCCTGCGACGCTACATGTATCCACAACCCAGTCTGGAACAAGTCTGTTAGTGTTGGGAGGCACCTTACGCGGACATCGATGCCGTATTTTGGTTGACTCTGGCGCTTCGGAAAATTTCTGCAAGGCTGAGTGGGTACGGGAGCATCACATCCCGACGGTTACTGGAGAGAAATACCGGATAAAATTGGCAGATGGTAGTACAACTACGACTCGCCAGCGACTACGGAATGAAGTGCTCACAGTAGGGACCCTGGACATACGTCTGGACGCAATTACGACAGAACTGGATAAATTCGACATCATCCTCGGTCAACCTTGGTTACAAGCCGTCAACCCGGATATAGATTGGTCTACTAAAACGATTCGCGACCGTAAAACTGGCGAAGCTATGGTGTCTGGCGACGAGTACACCGTACCTGTGACAGTACATCACTTGGAGGCGGATGCGATGGCAAAGCTGCTTAGACAACAACCAGCAGACCTCTTCGTGATTGGACTACGAGAAGTACAGGACGCGGTCGACGACATCAACACTGATCAACAACCTGAGTGGACGACTTCGTTACGAGATTCCCTGAATGAGTTTACGGACATTATCAAGGAGCCTGACGGTCTACCGCCAACTCGCGAGTGTGACTTTGAAATTAATTTGGAGTGCGATGAACCACCCAAGGAGCGAACGTACCGTATGTCACCAGCAGAACTCCGGGAGGTTCAAGTACAGTTGCAAGACTTACTCGCAAAAGGCTGGATTCGTCCGTCTAAATCTCCGTACGGTGCCCCGATTTTATTTGTACGCAAGAAGGATGGTACCATGCGTATGTGCGTAGACTACCGGAAACTCAACGACCTCACGAGGAAAGACCGAACACCGTTACCCCGGATTGATGAGTTACTCGACTCGCTATATGGGGCTCACTATTTCAGCACGCTGGACCTGTATAAAGGCTATCATCAAGTTCGAGTCAAGGAGCGCGACATACATAAGACAGCATTCCGAACTCATTACGGATTGTTCGAATACTGCGTTCTACCCTTTGGACTTTGTAATGCCCCAGCTGGATTCCAAGCGATGATGAATCGAGTTTTGGCCCCGTATCTTGGCAAGTTCTGCGTGGTATATCTGGACGACGTGTTGATCTACAGTAAGACGGCCGACGAACACCTCGAGCATATTCGACTCGTGTTACGAGAGCTGCAGCGACACCAGTTGCATATCAAACTCTCTAAGTGTTACTTCGGACGATCGAGCGTCAATTTTCTTGGGCATGTGGTGGAAGCTGGACAGATCCGAATGGACCCCGACAAGGTTGAGGCAGTACAGAATTGGCCCCGACCGAAATCTGTGACTGAAGTACGTGGATTTCTGGGACTTGCTGGATATTACCGGAGGTTTATCAACCAATTCGCAACCCTAGCAACCCCATTAACGGACCTGACCAAGAAGACACCGGAATTTCGCTGGACTCCTCAAGCCGAGTCAGCATTCGAGCAAATTAAAGACGCGATGGTACGTGCACCAGTACTGGTAATTCCTGACACTTCTCCTAATGCAAGGTACACACTGTACACAGATGCTTCTGGATTTGCAGTAGGAGCTGTGTTGTTACAAGACCAAGGTATTGGATTACAACCTGTTGCGTACCATGCTCGAAGGATGAACAAGCATGAGGTACACTATCCTGTCCACGAACAAGAGCTACTGGCAGTTCGCGACGCTCTACTGAAGTTCCGTTGCTACTTAGATGGCGCGGCGGGATTTACAGTAATTACGGACCACGACACGTTGCGACACTTCTTTCGGCAGCGCGATTTGTCTACTCGACAGGTGCGATGGCTTCAAGTTCTAGCACCTTACCAGCGACAGATGGACATCGTATACAAGAAGGGAGCAGTCAACCAGGCAGACGCTCTGTCTCGCCGACCTGACCTGAAGGACTCATTACAGAAGCTGCAACTGTTACGCGATTGGACCAACGACGAAGCAGAATGCGAGTTACACGCGCAGATTTTTTCCCTGGAATCCCGGTTACATCCTGACTCTGGACTTCATGCGGAAATCAAAAGCGCTTACGATTCGGACAAATATCTGCTTACCCGGAAATCTCTGCCTACCTGGCTGGTACGTCAATCTAATGGACTCTTGTACGCCTACGGAACAAGACTGTATGTTCCGAACGTCTCTACATTGCGATCAAGAGTACTGTACGAACTACACGACGCACCGACCGCGGGACACCCTGGTATTATTCGACTATTGGCAGCAGTAACCCGGACGTTTTGGTGGCCTAACATGAAGCGGACAGTACAACACTATGTACGCAGCTGTGTTACCTGTCAACGCAACAAGGCAGCGCGACACAAGCCTTATGGACTCCTTCAATCGCATGAGGTACCGACCAGGCCCTTTGAGCATGTATCGCTTGACCTGATTACGGACCTTCCTGAGTGCGATGGGTATGATGCTGTGGTGGTATTCGTCTGTATGCTTACGAAACGGACGATTGTCGAGCCAATTACGAAAACGATTACAGCGGAACAATTAGCAAAAATTATGCACCGCGCTGTTTTTCGGCATTTTGGCTTACCACGGAAATTAATATCCGATCGAGATCCCCGGTTTATGAGCGACTTCTGGCAAACCCTATTTAGGGCTGTTGGCACCAAGCTTAATATCTCTACGAGCTATCACCCCCAGACAGATGGCCAAACTGAACGAGTAAACCAGACATGGGAGCAAGTCATACGATGCTATGTGCACCCCTTGCACGACGACTGGGTTCAACACCTTACCAACGTGGAGTTCGCGATCAACGCAGCGGTTTCTACGTCAACGACTATGTCTCCATTTAAGGCGACGCTAGGATTTGAGCCGACATCTCCAACGACGGCTACATTTGAAGATAACGAGCCTAGCCGTACTTTACCGGAGCAAGTGAAGATTCTGGTCGAGATGCACAGATTTGCCCACGACTGCGTCAAAGCAGCCCAGGCACACATGCAAGACGCTGCAAATCGGCACCGGTTACCAGTACCTTTTACAGTTGGCGACAAGGTTAAGCTCAAGGCGACAAATCTACGGTTTGTACAACAGCCATGTTCTAAACTACGCGACCGCTACATTGGACCGTTTCTCATTACGGAGGAAGTTTCCCCGGTTGCATTTCGGCTTAAGCTACCCCCTGGAGTACGGATTCACGATGTTGTACATGCCAGTCTACTGGAAAAATGGAATTCAGAACCAGAACAGGCCAACAGTGCGCAGCCAATTCCGATTGTGCACGATGCGAAGCGATTTGAAGTCGACAAAATACTCGACGTGGCTTTTAACTCCAATGGCACGGGACTTTTGTTTAAGGTCCGCTGGGCAGCACCGTTCAACGTACCTAGCGAGGACACTTGGGAACCCATGCGAGGAGTCAACCACTTAAGCATCTTTTCCGAATTTCTTCGAACGGATGTTTATCGAGAATTTTCTGGCACCCCTGACTTTGTCAGATTTCGCAATCGCTGGCCTGCAAGAACCCCCAAGAAACCAAGACCCTGAGTACTGCACAGCGAGGACGCTGGTGCTTAAGGAGGGGAGAGTGTCATATCCTAGCCATTTAGCTAAGTGCTAGTATCTGACATTATTTATTTCCTCTAAATGGTACCTGTATCTTAGCGATATTCAGTGACTCTTTTATTGTCATCACGGCAGTACAACTGTATCGCCGTATTTTCCCTCGACAGTACAGAGTTACTAGCAGTATCTCTTCTAGATAGTTCATTTCTAGATAGTTCTAAGAGCTTGTGTGATAAGGTTAGATAGACGGTACATGTAACCTGAGTTAACCTGTATCACTAGTAATAGTTTGGTTTAGTTAGCAGACAGCACAAGCTACAGGTTCTAAGGCTGTTTCTAGAACACCTGAGGTGTGGATATTTAAAACGGGGACTTACTGGTTGAGGTGAGAGACCGGTACAGAATAGAATCACGCCACACCCAGATTGTAAGAAACCATGTTCCTAAGACAATCTTACTAATTCTCTCTACGCTGTATAATTAGATCCAGAGTTCTACTATTAGTCTAAGGTTGCAAACTTAGCCTAACCAAAGTAGCCCCTCACACCACCCGCCGCCTGCTGAGGGTGTGTATAAGGGCTTACCTGCCAGTCCCATCAATAGAAATTAAGTATCTATAGTGCGTAAGGAGCTCAACCGTCATCTGGTAATAAGTGCTCTGCGCTCGTGCTGTCAGTTTGAAAGAGTGCTTCATCACGCGTGTGCACAGGCACGCGGACGCTGTAACTGTCCAATCGGCACGGCTAAGCGCGGGATGCGATGGGTTACGGAGCAATACTGCTGTTCGTGCTGCTCGTCTCACTGTCAAGAGCCACGGCGTATAACTACTACCTCCCATCCTCGTACATCGACGGCGCTAATAACCTGGCACTCGGCCGCCCCGCCTACCAATCATCCACCCACGGTAGAGCGGAAGCGCACCTCGCGGTAGACGGGGGGCTCAGCGGGGACTGGGATGACGGCAGCTGCATTCATACCAACAACGATGACGCCTCCAGCTGGTGGACCGTGGAGCTGGCGGAGTCGGGGCCAATCACGGTGGTGCAGCTTTATAACCGCCTAGACAATCATCGCGGTACGTCGAGTTGGACGGTACAGCTGGTGAATGTTGCGTGACGACTGCCCAGAACCCTGTCTTGTCCTATTGGTGCCTAGGTCGTGTAGTATTTCTGCATATATCACTGGGGTCTCGCTGACTCGCTGTACTTCACCGCATATTTGCACATGACGTCCCGGCAACCTTTTCATGACTCGCGCCATTCAAATGTCCGAAACATCCGCAGAACGGCTTCTTGGAGTCGAGATTCGAGCGGGGGACACCCCTGTCGATGCCAGCGGCGATGGAACTGATAACCCTGTATGCGAAGCATACACGGAGATTATGGATACGGCAGTCGAATCGGATGAGTACATACCGACGCTTTTTCGTTTCGGCAGCTGCAGCGGTCGGTTCGTCACTGTCCGTCTGCCGCGGCAAGAGTATCTCCATTTCTGCGAGGCGAAGGTTTTCAGCGAGGAAAAGGCGACTCGCTACGTCGTTGAACCACAGGTTGCGCAGGGCTGCCCTGCACCGCTTCGGGACGGCGACGGGAACCCTTCCTGCGCAGCCACTGCAGGCGAGACGGAAGAGCAGGCATACGTTCGAGCCTTCATGGAGGGACCCATCGACTGTGGCGGTAACGGCTTCTTCTGTCGGATGACAAACAGCGACGCGGGCGTCGACGGGGGCATGACGGGCACACCAGGCGACGAACTTTACAAGAACCACAACTTTGGCTATTGGTGAGTACTTCATTCTATTTTGACATCATTAGCACTCACCCACCCGCATCCCTAATTTTTTAATTAAGTGTCAATTATTGCCCCTCAATGTCCTTACATACCTCCCTTATCATCACTCCCTATCATTTTATGAGCCTGCCGTTGCTACCATCTCAGTGGAAACCGCGCGGAGGATCGCGAAATAGACTGGAACGATCTCGGACGGCAGCCGGCCGAGACCAGTGGCCACTGTAAGGCCACTCGGATATCTTGCCAGTGACGGCCACTTGCACAGTAGTGCATTGCAAGTTGCTATTCACACAATATGTCTGTGGAGTCTAGCGAGACAAAACCGCATCTCGCAGTTTCTGACTCAGCTCGATTTTTTCCCTTTCCAGGCCACGGCAGCGACTTCGACTCGTCTTACAACGACCTTCTTCACGATCACTACTACCGTCCCTACCGCGGCGACGTCGAGTGCTGCTGCGGCCTGGAGCGGCGCGACCAGCAAAGCAAGTGGGCGCCAGCCCGGAACTTCATCTCTCGCTGCGACTACCGCGGACAGATTGACAACGACGCCGACGAAAACTACGAAGACGGCTGTGGGATGGACATGACGCAGTTCATCCCCAAAGAGGCCTTCCCTAATTCGTCGGATCTGTGCTGGAGTTTGAAGAATTTTGGAAACCCGCCGACAAACGTTTACGAGATGCCGCCTTACACTCGCCCGCAGGCCCGGGTGCCATTTTGCCAGGGCGGAGAGGGCACCGGGTGGGCTGGCTGCCTCGTGAGCGTCGACGCCCGGAGAATGGCTGACACGCTGGTGATGGTATCGCCAAGTTTGGTGCCTCCACGGTATATTGACAAAATTCGGGACTGCCGTATGGTTCACGGCGTCGAGTTGTCGGAGGTGGGACTGATGATGTTCGAGGCGGACAAATTAGACGAGAACGGGCACGAGACCACTTTCTTCCAGCTCGACCTTCCCGATGGCCAAAACACAGCATACTTCCAGGTGATGGACGAATCGCAGTGCGGGCTGAGTGCCGTCGTCGCGGCTGACATCCCACCCGCGGGTCTGAAGCGGAAGGCGCTGCGCAGGCTGTTAGGGCTTGAAGAGTAGGAGGGCCGTCTTCGGTACCCGTGATACTAAAGGTGTCAAGAAAGAGAAAGGGAGTGAGGCGGGAGATAGAGGTGTAGAGGATGGTGCGGGGAGGAGAGAGGACATGGTGGCTGGGGGCGTGCGTGGTGTAGATCAGGTGGGAGATACTAGCGGGAGCCAAGGTCGACCTTTTCATATTAAAGATGTCGATCCGCGGGGCAACAGGAGAGCAGGGGGTTGTTCAAAGACATCTGATCTTCAAAAATGTCGACTGTTGGCAGATGCTCTCAACACGTGTCGATCCCAAACATTAACATCGCAGTTAGTATATGAAATGAGTAGATTAAATGGATATCATTGAAATCGAGATTGTGACAGATTTCATTACAAGTTAATGGACGTTGCGTCTGAAATGTGGCGCCAATGTATTTGATAGCCGACCACGAAATGTTGCCAGTCAAGGTTGAAGTCACCAACGTAGTTCACTGGCGGCTTGTGAGGGTGGACTGATAGGTATGTATTCACACGTTAGCGCAGTGAGCTAATTCGCTGAAAGGAATGCATTTCGGAGGTCGTGAAAAAAATACCACTAAGACAATCCACTCCAAAACTTCACCGAAACACAATTTTCACATCCTACACACGCAATGCGCGCTAGTTAGGAGTTTCTGTTCTGCCCACTACTCGAGGTTGAAACATAGGAGTCGACATTCCGTTCGGATTGCTTAGCCGCCGGAAGGCGAATGGAAATGAACGGAACACCTTCCAATCAAATCCCTCCTCGCCATGAATAACCTCATCGAACTGCATTTTAATGCCCCTTTTACATTCAACGCGAGCGTCAAGCATGACAGCCGCCCACCTGGGAATCATGCCGAGCTGACTAATGATGTATCGCGTGTGCCTCTCAGCGAGTTGATTGTGCAAATTACCCAAAACCGGGGCATTTTGCAGAGAATGCACAATCGCACTAACAATGAAAGATTCCAAATTAGTTTTCTCTCGCCCAGGTCCACAATGCACAACGCGTGACTACTTGTTCAGCATCTTGTCGGAATCCTGCATGTCCACCTCCTCTGAAATTACGCAGCCTGAGGGGAGCAGAGACTTGAGCTTGTCGTGCGCCGCCTGCAGCACGAATGAGTCTTTGCTCTCCAGCGACAGAACCACCCCCGCGCCGTCTGACTGATCACTCACCTGCGCCCAGGAAATAAACAACGAACCTAATTCAGGACAGTCACGACACATGCCGTAATATGAAAACAGGTTCTCGGAAAAACCTACAAAATGAAGGTCCTAAGTGTTTCAACTTTTTACCACAGAAACTGGAAAACGGGTCTGGTTGTGGTGGTGAGTGATGGCGACCATGACTCCGACGGGTGATGGCTGGAATGGGGGCGTTACCGGGTACGACCCAACCTCCACGTTGCTGCCCATATCAGCGGCGATCTCGCGCAGCGGCTCCGCGACCAGCGTTTCGTCGGTGATGTTCAGCCGCATCGTCACGCTGTGGAACGGCTTCAGTGTCCCGATGTACTCCGCCACAAACTTCCACTTCTCGCGCAGCAGCTGTCACCGCCGCGCAACCGCAGTGTCAGCAAGTCAATCTCAGAGGAAAGTCCTTAGCAAGGAAGTATCTGTAGTTTTTTTTTTTGAAAGCTCGTCTGAATTTTATACATAAAAACAATATGAATATATGACTTCACCTTACTTACACATTGAAATCAAATAAAATTCAAACAAATTAAACAACGCCGATGACTTTTTCGATAGAAATTATCATCGCTTCTTTTAAAAGCAATCAAAATATCGAGATTCCGCCAGCTCGGAAGCATGATGGAGGCAGCAGACTCACGGTTGGCACGCCTGGCAGGAGGTAGATGTTCTTCACCCTCAGCACAGGGAATGGGTGAGGCAGGGTCTTGTCCTCGGTTTCGAGAGTGCCACAGGACAGGAGCTCCACATCCCAGGCTGGGCAGCGCAACGGGGTGGGAGTTAAGCATGGCTGTTAGGTCTTAATATGGAGGCAACAATTTTGGTTCAACTCGTGAAAAGAATAACGAAACAGACGATGCGCAGCGGCACCAGACACTAGAGAGGTAGCACAATGCGTACTGTCTGGCGCCTCGGCCATCTTCAAATGCCCTGCTGTCGCTTCAGGCCCAAAGTACTCTTTCAGACGTCGCTCCAGCTCCGGAAGCCTGCGCACAAATTTTCAGGTTCGCCGTCAGTGCACGGACGGAGCAAGCCGCGCCTACTGTGTGAGTGTGTGACACTGTCACCCCTTTCCGCCCTCCCTCCCTCAACGGTCCACATACCTCGTGACATTCAGCCCATAGGCGCGCGCAATGCCGGCGACAGTGATGTCATCCACAGTGGGGCCAATGCCCCCCGCAGACAGAACCACCTCGAACTCATCCGACAGAGCCTTCACTCCTTTCGCGATGGCCACTACGTCGTCCGGCACCACCATTATCTGCGATACATTGCAGACAAAAGGAGCGTCTCGCTATCAGCGTCTTGCCTCTCCTGAGCGTGTGACTCAGCCTTGACATCAGAACGAAGGCAAAAATATTCAACATCAACGACAGCGTACCTTTCCCAGCTTCCAACCCATCTGGCGCAGCTGCTTCGCCATAAACGAAGAATTGGAATCTTCGACCTAAATAATTTCACAAAACGACGCAGAATGACGTACAAAGTGACGTGGAAACGAGTCGATACAACTTAGTTAGCAGTTTGTCTACAGCGGTGGGAGGAGTCCGTGGGGAAGGCAAGGCTACGTGGCGACATTTAGCAGCGGTTTGACTCGGCCGCGCTCACCTTCCCCGATAGCAGCTCGTCTCCGACAATCAAGATTCCCGCGGAGCGCATCAGCGCTGACGCGCCCGTCGGCCGAACGCTGTTGGTGCGTCTGACCCGCCCCGCGCGCTCCTGCAGCACGGACAGAACGTGTGAGAAAGGAGAGATGCTGCGCAATTCGACCGGGGTTGTGAAGGGTGACGGAGAGGGGGCCCATCACTTGACGAGGGTCGGCGAGGAGGCGGGCGTGGGCGAAGGAGCCATCTGAACGGCGGAGGAGGTCATTCGGCACGGTCGTAGCGGTGGAGCCGATGGAGGTGTAGCCGCGGTCGTAGAGCGAGCAGTAGGGGACCTTGGTCGCGAGGAGGAAATTCCACACCTGCGAGGTTCCATTCAGGGGAGAGAGGGGTCGGCAATATTTAGAAGGGGTCAACAGAATACCCGTAAATTAATTCATAATAGGAAAGAGAGCGGATTATGAGGGAGTTGGGCTTGGATCGTCACCTCGTGGTAAGTCCACTCCAGCACGGGATTGACGCGCATGAAGGGAGGCCAGCCGGGGGTGCTGGGGCTAAAATGTTCCTGGTCACCCGCGTTGGGGTCCCCCCTGCATCAAGCCAAAACCACTTGGTAAACAGTACGGTCGGCGTAACAATTGTCGGAATAAAAATAGCGTAAGTCGAAAGGCGTAACTCGTCGGCGTAAGAGAGAGGGTGAGCCTCACCGACGGGTCCCGAGTAGAATGGCCTTCACTGGGCGTTCTGTCACGATCTTCTGGAGGCCTTCCTTATAAGCCGTCGTTAGTGTCTCCGTGGCCAGCCCGTACCTGGTGTGATCAAATGCAAACACAAACGACTGCATCTCAGTAGCGATAGTCGTAAAAAAGCAAATAACTTACAGCAACACTAAATATGGGCTACGGCTACTTTGGGTGGTAAGCCCCCAACGGTTCCTCTGCATGGGCGACGGTCGGACAGTTCAGAACACAGGGACAAGCTTAGTTAAGCCCAATGTTCAGCTGCACGTACTTCTCGGTCTCCAAGGCCACGAATTCATACAGCTCCTTGAAGTCGCTGCCGTGATCATAGAAGAATGTATATATCCCCCCGAAGTCACCGGGCCCTAAATAAACGAGAGGGGAAGCAGAAACACCCACGACGCGTGAGGTGTACCCGTATAAAGTACAAACACATTCCGCGTAAACCCTTACGTTTTCTGACGAAGACAGCAGGCTGGTGGGTTTTGTCACTTTGGGAACCAGCAGGTGAAATTTTACCTGTGACTTCTGGGCCATGTTCTTCACGGTACTGCGCCACTGCAGCGCGAGTGAGGTGAAGCAAAACCGTTGAATCCTTTCCGCCGTTGAAGCTAAAGGAGAGGCCTGACGGGCTGACGTATGAGAAAGAACGGCGATATAAATCAGAAAGCAAAATAAAAACGTCGGACAAATTCAGCGGTCACTGCTATATTGCAAAGTGCTAAGCAGCCGGTATTCAGAACAAGAAAGGTTCACGATGGAGAAGAGGGGAGCATCTGTACGGGGTTGGGCACCCGTAGATTTCCAGGCATCGCCGGATGAGTGACACAGCTGCGTTCACACGCTCCAGCATGTAGGTGTCCCCGGAGCTACGCACCGCCTCGAGAACCTCCATCGTCACGGGTTGACTGCCTGCAAAGCGTTCCGTTACTTAGCTCCCGGGGTTGCTCAAATACGTTCCGCCAAAATGGCTAACGCTACATTTATTAGACTGGTACAGAAGAGAATGAAGAGGAAAGTAGGCACAGCCTGTAAGGCCGACTCGAGAGTGGGCAGCCGGATTGACTCGAACGGCTTCCGAGGTTGAACAATTCAATTTATATACGTATCGTGCAGGTATGGACAGGTGCAAGGGACTGGGGATGAGTTTCTCAGAGTTTCACCTTCGTAGACGGCTGGTAGGCTAGGGATTGGTCTGTGCGACACTGGTCTTCGAGGGCTGCGGGAGTGAGCTTCTTTATGGCCCCGTCAAGCGGCCGCCTGGAATCCCGATCCCCGATCACCATCGGCCCGCACCATCTTGGCGTATATCGTAAAGCCCCATGGTATCGCACGTGGCGTTACGTGTGGCCGGGTGTTACGTTGAAAGTACCGGTAGCGTCCCAGTGTCCGCCTGCGAGGGTGTCGAAATTTTGTCGAATGTCTGCTTTAAACAAAAACCAATTTACAGTAAAGCAGTGGAAACGACTACCAACAAAAGGGGGGAAGCAACACATGACCGTTATCGTAGCATTTTTGCTCTTGTGCGACTCCGGTCGTGCATGAACTGGGGGGGAAGGCAGGCAACGACCCACCTCGCTCAGGTCGTCGACGGTCCCTTCTCGATCCACGCACACCCCCGTCCGAGATAATCGTTGCTCCTCCCGTTGCTCCCCACATATCCTAGTCTTCCCTCCTTCGGGGGTTGGAAGAAGAAATACCTAAACCTCAAACGGTGTCCGGCTCGCGCTCTTGCCTCCGTGCCATAGTTTTTCTCTTGCCCCCTTTCCTTTGCCGTTTGTTTTCCAATACATGTTTGATCGCGTTGTGTTCGTCCGTGCCCTCCCCCGGCGGTTTACGTTGTTAGGGGGCCGCTTGTACGAGCACAATGCCGTTGCGACAACCCTAGGCACACTGCCTGAGGTAGCCTATCGATAACCGGGTACCGATTGGGGGAGGGGTCGGTCTAACACGAGGATCGAGTCGCCGCACCGCAAAAGATGTGGGCACGGAAATATTTAAGCCAAAAACCCTCTAAGCCATGTTTTATCAGGAGCGGATGATCATATCATGTGGACCTCCGCCGTCACACCGTGTCGCTCCTTCGGCTGCGAACCTTCACCGGCCTACGTATTCTCTCGCCTCGCCCCAAGGGGAGACTCGAGTCCCACATGGTTGGTGGGCGGTCAACGAGCGCCATGCCCATGCGCTGCTTCCCGGCTGTCCGCCGCAAGCTCCAACGCCCGCCGCAAACTCAGATCCGTCCGTACTCTCGTCGCCGCAAAACGACCCCTCAAATAAAAGTCCCGCCCGTAGACAAGAGAGTATACAAGGAGTATCAAGCCTTGAAAAGAAAGATCGGAATAGCCGAGCGGGAGATATTGACGTTGGTGTACTAATAATATTTTTATAAGCCCTCCTACGCAGGCTTCCCGACAAATATTGTTCCGCGAATTGCAGCCGCCGGATTTCACTCCGCCTAGCCCCCAACCTTGCGAGGCATGGCACAGCTATAGGGCTACCATCGCCCACCAGGATGAGGTGGGGTTGAGTGCCGATGGGCATGCGAGCGCACCCCTCTCCGGGGCGCCGCCGCCGCGCCGCCGGCGGGCGCCGTTACGTCCGAACTGCAATTTAGCTCGAGGGTAGTAAACTCGTGTTGTTCTACTAGTTCTACCAGTACGTATAGTACGTGCAAGTAATTCAGCAAGCCACACGACGCGCTTGTCTAATTTCTAGAGACATACGATCTACGTCGTAAGTCTATTTAGACGATTTCATTATTTTATTTGGACTGTTTCGATAGCCCTAGCGCATGGCACGAGAACCAAGCGCATGGTACAAGAGCTAGTTAGGCTATACCTATTTCAGCTTGTTGCACTGAAGGGAGGTGAGAGACACAATATGCTATTCAGTTTTCAATAACACTCGGGTGTTAGCAATCATCGAACATGTTCCAACTCTCTCCACCTGCACTTCACTTGCATTGACAACGACAACAAGCAAGAACATATCTGTGTTAGCACCTAGCTTTTAGGGGCAAATGACACACTCGTTTCAGAGCCTCATGATCTCCACACGCTTTCGATGTTGCTTTACTCGTTCGACGTTGCTTGTTTGATTCGACATGCCATCCGCTCATCATGGTAACTACATTGTGGCCGTACTGCTTGTCGGAGGAAGCAAGGCCTTAGACATCACTCTTGTGTTACGGCGTGAACTAAGGCTTACTTCCAGCTTTGAAGCAAAAACACGAGTTACTTCACTCAATGGGAAACCTTTTACCGTTTTGTTTATTCATACCAAATACTGTTCCATGATGATTAATTAATACCGAGGCAGATTTTCATGTACCCTCGGTTTACTTCCGTCGACTTTGACCATGTCTGGATGCTTATTTAAGGCTACTTCAACCAATTGTGTGGTCAGACCCCAGTTGATTTACGCATGGGATTTTATGTCCCCACAACCAATTTCGTTGGTCTACCCGTTACACTTACTAATACCCAGCGTAAGGCTGCGATTAATTCTAAGTTTCAGTCTCGACGTGAACCGCGTGAACTCGAGGATTGGCTCGAGACACAACCGCAACGTTTCGTGTTGCTCGGAATTACTGCTGACTCTTACGATGCAGTGATATGGGTTACTTCAGAGTTTTCTAGACCATTGAATAGTTGGTGGATGAACCGTAAACATCACGCCGCCATTCCAACTACTTTTGACTTACGGGTGGAGGAGCTTCGGTAAGACGTCCTTTCTACCTAACATTCAGGATGACACAGTTAATGCTATTCTAGGAATTACGAAGGGTAACTTGAGTTACGCCGCCTACACCCATCACTTCAACGATTTCTTCCGGAGGTCTCGTCAACATCTGACAGCCGACCTTCAATGTGTTTGTTTCATCAATGGATTGGCCAATTTTCAGATACATACCCAAGCCAAGTCACATCGTTCACAAAAAGGGTACAACCTGAAACTCGTGGAGCTGCAGAACATCCTCAATGACGTTGTTACCGACTCACCCCATTTGGGTAGTGTAAGGTCAACCGCTAGTCCGTCGACATCACATGGAGGTGGACAACCTACCAAGAAGCGCACTTATGAGGACCCCTTAATTGGAGCCTCGAAAATCTTGAAGCGCGACAATGGTGATGGTGTTGGTCGAGGTCGAGGACGTGGAGGAGGACAAGGAGGTCGAGGCCGAACTTCTCAAAGCACGGGCCGAATTCACTTCAGCGCCATCGCTTGAGCTTTGACTCATGAGGAGCGTAAGCGCCATATCGACGAGGGACTTTGTTTCAAGTTCCACAAGAAGGGACACCGTCTTTTCCAATGCCATGAACTGAAAGGCAAGGAGGCGATGGGTGCTCCTTCGAAGAAGCAATGATGGTGGCATGGCTCTTCTAGTGACGAAATGGAGCATATGGCTGAATCTACTTATCGTCTTGAAACACTCCTAGCAACAAAGGTCGTCGAATCTCTTTCGACATCTCCATAGACTAGAGTCGCGACTCTTGCAACACGTAGCATGTCGTCGTCGTCAGAACAAGCAAAAAGAGAGAGTCGTAAACTTGTAACCAAACGTTCGATTGATTGGAACCTGGTTGACTCTATTTTCGAACCTCTGCACGCACGTTTTGACTTCACTTTGGAGGGGTGTGTCGATGATGAGGGTCTCAACTCGCTCGGGACTTACCTCACTGTTCGCCGAGTGATTCAATACTTGAGAAAGACTTGTCAAGTGAACGGGTGCTCATAAATCCACCCTGGGAGTTGGCAGGACATATTGCACGCCATTTCGAGAGTTGTCGACGTACCGCTCCAACATCTACGATGGCAGTCTTTGTTCTTCCTAAGTGGGCTAAGTTCAACAAGCTCACTCGACACTTGAAACTTTACCAAGAATTCCCGGCTAGAACCCAGTTGTTTGCTCAACAGTCGCTGGACAATCCTACCAAGCATGAGGTGGTTGCTCCAACTCCTTGGCATGTTCAGCTTTGGTTGGTCGACACTGATTGTACTTTTCACGATCATGCACCGACTACAGCTCCTAACCAGAAGGCCTCGGTACGGGTACCTCCTGACGACCCGGAAGAGTCCATCGCTGGGCTACCACAATTTTCTTCGACAGCTACCGCCCTTTTTAAAGGACCTCACGGAAGATCGGCCGTTAATTCGCACTGAGCTTCTTGTGAAAACTCTTGATGGTGGACAACTTGTTACTAGCCTGGTCGACTGCGCTGCAACTTTTGACTTCGTGTCTGAAAATGTTGTACGACGCTTTGCTATGCAAACTCGTAAGTCTCCAACCAAGACTCTTGTCAGACTTGCTCACGGACACCGTGATACATCTTCGACGGTTTGTGATGTTACCTTCGAGGTGACTCGTCACGAATTCCAACGGACTTTTTAATTGTTACGTGATTTACCTGCTGATGATGTGGTTTTGGGCTTACCATGGCTTTATGACGAACAAACCTCACTACAATTTGGCACTACCGTTGTTTTTATCCTGATGGATGGCACAACAGTGGAAACTCAGATTGAGGAACGACGTCTTAAGTGTCTATTTATGTCGTCTACTAAAGTATCGAAACTCATGCGCAAGACGCGCCGCAGCAGAGGACGTAATCCTGAGTTCTACGTAATTGAAGTTACGCCACCAGTAGACCAACCAACAGAGTTTCACACTGGCGCGGAGGTTTCTGCAGAACAACATGCAAATTTCCGGTCGTTACTCTACGATGATTTCCCGGAATTAATGCAGCCAATAAATTCGCCGCATGTAAGCCGACAGTGGAATCATCCCATCGAACATGTTGGCCCGATGAAAAGTCAACGTCTTAAAATATTGTCACATGATGAGCGCGCTAAGCTTAACCGCCAGCTCAAAGACGCCTTGGGAGATAGCTTGATACGTCCCAACTATAGTGAGTTCGGCTCGCCAATTCTTTTCGTGCGTAAAGCTTGTGGCTCGCTACGCTTGTGCATTGACTACCATGGACTCAACGAGGTTACGCGTAAGAACGTTTACCCACTTCCGCGTGTGGACGACACGCTCGATGAGCTTAAAGACACGAATTTTTACACTCATCCTGACCTCGCGTCTGAAATTTGGCAAGTTCGAGTGCGTGATCATGACGTCCACAAGACAGCATTTCAGACCCTTGATGGCTTAATGGGATGGGTCGCTATGCCGTTCGGATTATGGAATGCACTTGCTACATTCCCGAGGATGATGAATGGCATTCTTCGCGACTTTCTACATAAGTTCGTTCATGTCTACCTCGACGACGTATGTATTTGCAGCCGTACTCGAGAGCAACACATGGAGCACATGCGCTAGGTTTTTCAGCGATTTAAGGAGGAGGGCTTGAAGGTACGTCTTAAGAAGTGCTTCTTCGGCCTTCATGAGATGGAATATCTGGGCTATACCTTATCACGTGGTAAAATTTCCGTTTCGACAAAAAAAGTCGAGGCCGTTGAAGACTCGCCAGTGCCTACGACGCATGAGGTTCTCAGTTTCGTGCAATTCTGCAACTTCTACGCCAGATTTATTCATCACTTCAGCGACCTTACGGCTCCATTAACGGACTTACTGCGAAAGTCATAACCACAGAAGGTTAAGTTGACGCATGCCGGTATGGAAGCCTTTGAGACTCTCAAGTTACGGCTCATTTCCGCGCCATGTCTAATCCTTCCGGAGGTCAGCTTGGACGCAATGTTCACCGTAGCTACATATGCTTCGCCAATGGGAATTGCAGCAGCCATGTTGCAAGATCAAGGAGGAGGACTTCAACTAGTCTCTTACTAGGCGCGTAAGCTGAATCCAGCCGAGCGCGGCAACACCTACTTTGCGTACGATACAGAAGCTTTGGCCATATGCGAAGCCGTCAAGCATTGGAGGTGTTACCTTGAAGGGTGCTTTAAGATCCTTGTCGTAACATACCACGACATAGTGCGACATCTGCTCACGCAACCGAACAACACGCTGAACAAGCGGTAAGCACGATCGTTGACAATTGCATTTCTATGCACAGTCCTTATTTACACTGTAGCCCAATGTCCCCTTAGTACTTAGTGTTGCACTACCTGCGGTAGTATGTGTGCCTACTTGTGGCGGCCGACGGGCCCATCCGTTGGCTTTGCCGGCCGCCACTCTCCTCCTTTCACTTTCTTTGTCCCCACACTTGGCCCCCTTGCGGGGCCGGCTAGTCTATCCCGTGTAACTATCTAGCTTCCTCCTCTCGAACCATGCAGCCACCGTGTTTAACATGAAATGGGCTCCTCTACATACAAGTAGATAGTTACCCGGTAGTTTTTTAAATTGGGGAATAGTCGGTATCTCCTCGGCACACCAACACCCTCTTCCGCCGTAAATGGCGACCACTTCACACGCTCGGTATCTTCTCGGCACACCGGCACCCCCTTCCGCCCTACATGGCGACGACTTCACACGCTCGGTATCTTCTCGGCACACCGGCACCCTCTTCCGCCGTACATATGGCGATGATTTCCCTCGCTCGGTATCTTCTCGGCACACCGGCACCCTCTTCCGCCGTACATGGCGATGACTTCAAACACTTCTACTATCGACAAGCCTGCGACCAACTCTTTGGATTACAACATGCGACCTGCCCCACCACGGCCCACGACCTCATCAGAGGTCCGCGACACAACCCCGCTCAGCACCAACAGCGGGCGCCTACACCAGATCCGGTCACACAACCGACCCCGCGGTCTTCTCGCCTTTGTAGTACATTAACTAGTACTTTATTTCTGGTATTCGCGAGGCAACGCACAACTTCGACATATCTGCACCTACTCGACCCTGCCCAAGGCGAAGGGGGGGACGTGGCACTTATGGCGCCCACCTATATTTCAAGCACGCAGGTGGCTACAATACCTGCTTCATACTTCTCCCACGCCGGTCGCCACTGTGATGCGCCGACCATTTCGCTGTTCGACAGAGTTTAGTACTTAACGCAGTATATTAGACACCGGTTATTTCGGCATGTCACCGATAGCAACCCGTCTATATCAACGCATGTCGTATCCTACCGTCACTAAAGACAGCAAAAAGATCCACAGTACTACTAAAGTACTACTGACGTAAAAAATATAGAGGATGGGTCGGTAGCTCGGATGAGCAACGCCGACCGTCTTCGCTCCGGGCTTGGCCTCCCTATGAGCGATAGACTGGTGACCACAGGGCCCGTCGGACGACGGGCAACGATCACCTCTCCCCAACCGAGCCTAGCTCACCCAGGTCAGTGGATCCGTAAACCCATAAGACGGTACACACTCCAAGGCGCAGCTTTCACAAATTTGAATTCGGTTCACATGCCGGAACCTGCGCCACCCACATCACAAACACTCCGAGTACTCCGTCAAGTACTACGACACACGTACGTCTCAAATAGATTACAAAAACCACCCATTCACGGAGCCGGCGCACTATCGCGCGCCCCTCCGAGCGTCCGGACGTCCCCATCAGACGCCCGCAAAAAACAAACCCAGGTCCCATCAGGCCTGGTCGTGTGCCGCCAACACACGCTGGCCACTCCTAACCCACTCTTTTCCCACATCAAAAACACCAAAAACACTCACCTCGACACCCACCTGTCGACCACCATGTCAACACCATCTAACCTCCCGGACTCTTACAAACAGGTCCTCCTTAAGGACCGCCCTACACCCCTCTTCGCGGACGACCACATCGGCCCCCGTAACCGCCTTGTGGGTCACCCACTCGCACCCTTCCTCACGGCCCCACAGCTTGCATCTGCTAATCATGGACGGGGCACGCCTCTGGAACCCACACCGGGCACATGGCTCCAAACTCCCCTGGTCCTCTCAGCCCCGACGACTGCTCCCGACTTCGGAAGGGCCGTTGACCTCTCTGCTCGCCTGATCGACTCATACCTCCTAACATGCCAGTACTCCACCGCCCCTCCCGACACTGCCAGCTTATGGCTCCACGGTGTGTTCCTCCCGGACACGCCGTCTTCATCACTCATGCTCATCTCCGCATGCTCTCTTGCTCGACGCTGGCTTCTCGAAAAAGTTCACGCCCTAACCGATATCCCGGCCCGCGCGAGAAATAGAATCGGACGGGAACTCGCCCATCGCGCGCGATGGACGGCCTCAGTCACTCGCACCCCACACCCCGCCATGCCCCAGCAACTCGATATCACTCCTCTACCCGTCGCACTCTCACATGGTCACCAAGAGGTCCGACTGGACATCCCCACCTCCTGCACATCGGTTGGCCTGTTATACCAGCTCGCTTCAAGCCAGCGTGAACTCCCGTCGGGAGGTCCGACGCCGCCTAGCGCCGCCTCGAACTCCCAACTAACAACCACTCTGAGACAGCAGGAAATTCAGATTATCCGAGCAGTCTCCGTTCCTGCAATTTCAGGCCGTCGCGTGAAAATTAGCTCCCCCCTTTTCACTCATCTCTCCGGCCCAGACGTCGTTCCCCTGTTACAGGCCCTCCTCCTCGATCGACTCGCCACGGAACTCGCCGACACGTGGAACGCCAGCGCCACCACTCCGACCCCCCGTATGGAAGACCTCCCGGAACCCGCCCAACTGTTGCTCCAGATCGCGGACGCCCTCCAACCTACACGCGAACCCATCCAGGTCGAGAACGACCCCCCCTCCTTCTGGATGCATATCCTCCACCCATCCCATAACCCAATCCTTTCACAATCACGCCCTGTACATTTTCACGCCACACTACAGAATCCTATTCACACCGTACCCCCCACCCCCCAAAACTACACTATTACCATCACCCCCCCCTCTCACATGCCATGTCCGAGGCACCTCCTGGGCTGACACCTGCCTCACCACAGTCCTCATCCAATCCCCCCACCCCCTCCCCCTCCCCTGCCCCATGTCTAACGGCTCCATCCCTCCCTCACAATGGCTCTCCACCCTCCTCCACCAAACAGCCTCAGAATACG